>CAUYQG010201445.1:0-45522 GCA_963574415.1 Tarsius wallacei | reverse complement strand
AAAAGACATGAATAGACACTTCTCTAAAGAAGATATGTGGGCCACCAACAGACACACGAAAAAGTGCTCAGCCTCACTAATCATCAGGGAAATGCAAATCAAACCAAATTGAGATACCACCTAGCCCCAGTAAGAATGACCATCATTAATAAAACAAACAACAACAGATGCTGATGAGGAATCAGAGAAAAAGGGAATGCTTCTACACTGCTGGTGGGAATGCAAACTAGTTCAAACTCCATGGAAAACAGTGTGGCAATTTCTAAAAGAACTAGAAATTGACTTTCCATACAACCCTGCAATATCCCTTCTGAAAATATACACAGAAGAACTTAAATCACTCTACAAAAAAGATACCTGTGCACACATGTTTATCACAGCATTATTCACAATAGCAAAAACATGGAACGAACCGTGCTACCCATCGAAACTGGGCTGGATTTTTTTAAAACGTGGTACATTATACATGTTGGAATATTATGCAGCCATAAAGAAGGGCAAACATATGAACTTTGCAGCAACTTGGATGGATTTAGAATTTATCATTTCTCAGTGATCTATGATAGAAACAAAGAACTGAGTATCACATGTTCTCATTCATAAGAAGACCCTGAGCTTTTACCATAATACTATAAGGGATTGGGAGTAGTAGGATACTGCCTGGGTGGCGGAATGGGACATAACATCTGAAAGGGTACCTGATCTCAAACCAGGCAAAGTGGGCACCACAGGGAGGCTGAAACTTTACCTGTGCAATGTCTATTTATGTACCTAATCCTGAATTGTACCCCACATCTTTAAAATAGAATATTAAAAAAAGAAATCAAAGATTAAAGAAAAGAAATAGACACAAAAGAGTACACACTATATGATTGCATTTATATAAAGTCTAACATCAAGCCACACCATGTTATACTCAAAAAATCAGGTCATGGTTTCCTAGGGCTTAGGTGTGAGGGAATTGACTAAAAAGGAACACAAAGGAATTTTCTGGGAGTGATAGAGATAGTCTCTATTTTGATTGATATTGTAATTATACAGATGTATAAATTTATCAAACGTATCACTTTAAGTGGGTGTAATTTATTGCATTTAAATTGATACTTATTAAAATTGATTGCTAATTAAATTTTAAAAATCACAATAATTCAGCTGACACACAACATATCGGCTGAAATTTTTTGAAGTATCAAGTGTTGTAGCAAGTGTTGGTGAGCATGTGGGGCAATTTGCGTTATCTTACATGTCCTATTTGTAAATTGATAAAATAACTTCAAAAAAGAACTTGACAGTATCTACTTTAGCCAATCATTGCGTACCCTAAGATCCAGTGACTCCACTCCAAAGTGAATGTCCTCCAAAAATGTACAAGAATGTTTATAGCGGAAATGATTGTAAAAGCCAAAAAATGTTAACAATACAAATGTTTATATGTAGTAGAATGGATAAATGCATTACAATATAATGTTACACAGCACTGAAAACAAAGCATTCTACACATATCACAAATGAGTATAAAAAATCAGTATTAAGTGGGAAAAACAGCCAAGCCCAGAAGAGAATATACTACATGATTCTGTTATGCAACTATATGTTGTTGGAGGTCAGGATCTAGCTTATTTGGTGGGGATAGTGACTGGTAGAGGCATAGAGGGATTTGTGCTGATAATATTCAAGTTTTGGATGTTGGCCACCTGGTATACTAACTTTGAAAATTAACCAAGCTTTATGATTATATTTATGTACTCATCTATGTTATACTTCAATAAAAAGTTTATTTCAAAATGTCAAACAGCTAGATGAAAAGTAAAATATTCAGTCAATTATCTAGCTGTTACCTATATAATTCTGCAAATTCTACAGTGTCTAAGAGAGAGCCATGAGCTCTGGGCCCTTCAAGAAGTAATAGCTTTTATGGAGAACCTTCTTTGTACTCAGTGCTACCTGGTTTCTGAGGGAGAAAATGTAGAATAAAACAAACAGAGCTTGGCATGGTGGCTCATGCCTGGGAGAAGGCCAAGGCAGGAGGGTTGCTTGAAGTCAGGAGTTTGAAACCAGCCTAGGCAATATAGTGAGACCTCATCTCTAAAAAAAAAATAAATAAATAAACTTTATTACAAATGTAGTAACAACTTTTTTTTGAAAGATAAAACAAATGACTTGAACATTTTTAGCAATTAACAATAATGCCCCAAAAAAAAAACAAAACAAAAAAGCAGTAATAACTTTGATGGGATTATATGTACTTCCTAAGGAGCAAATAATGATAGCCAACATGATTTTAACTTTTCATTTTAGATAATAACATTAAAGTACTTGGTATTATTATCGATAGCATCATGACAAACTAGGCTCGTGCCCAACAAAGTCACTGAACCTTCTAGTACTCGAAGAATTGAGTTATTTCATGTCACACACACACACACATACACATGCATGTGCACAACACAAATGTAAATCACACAGTATTCTCAGTGTCAAAAAAGAAAATATCATATCAATTTTTTTAAGTAGCATATTAGCATCATCCTATTCTCCTCACTGAGTTGTTGCAAAGATTTTCTGAGATAATTTGAGGGAACATTTTGTAATAACTTCCACTACATGTAAATTATAACCATTAAATCTTAGCCTTCACAGTAGCCCAAATCCGGCATAACTCAAATGTTAACTTTGATGTAAATATTATGCTTTTCAATAAAGCTTTATGATACTGGTAATTAACCATATGTGCAGCTTAGTGGCTACAGACCTACTTTATGGACTTGAGAGTAATGAAAAATCAGATGTTGCTGTTTGTTTATTGAGCTGATATTTGCAGAAACACTCCTTGAGGCACTCAAAAGACCAACTTCAAAGGTTTATAGATTTAATTTATACCTACCTACATCTCCAAAGGGATCTGATGCGGCTCCAAACTTCAGTAAGTTATAAATTTGGAAACTTTCAACCAGCATTTTTCAGAATATGTTCTGCTTAATATTAGCTCCACAGGAGGTTAAAAAGTGCAATGAAGAAGAAAAAAATGTTATGCGGTTAAGTAAACTGAAAAGTAGTCAATAGGTTGAATTGGCTAAACTGATTTCTTCAGCATAGTTCTTCATGAAGAAATGTATATTGTGAATCTGCATTGGGGGAACAGCCTGTCATGGTTTTCATATATACTTGGCCACTGAAAGCAACTTTGTTTATAGTGCTTCACTTAGGAAGGGCATTCTGCTCTATACTTTTGGGAAATATTACTTTAAACCATAGTATGAAATGATGTCATTAAGAATTTTGTTATCCTCTTTACAAATGTCCAGCGAGCTACTTCTTTATTGATTACATAATAGTTGTACATATTTATGGGGTACATGTGATATTTTGATACATGCATACAATGTGTAATAATCAAATTAAGGTATTTAGGAGGCCAGGTACAGTGAGTCATGCCTGTAATCCTACCACGTTGGAAGGCCAAGATAGGAGGATTGCTTCAAGACCAGCCTGAACAACACAGTGAGACATCATCTCTACAGAAAATTTTTAAAAAGTAGCAAGGCATGGTGGCATGCACCTGTATTCCCAATTACTCAAGAGACTGAGCGGGAGGATTGCCTGAGCCCAGGAGGTTGAGACTGCATTAAGCTGTGATCATGCCATTACACTTCAGCCTGGGTGACAGAATGAAGTCCTGACTCTGGAAAAAAAGGGTATTTAAATATCCATCACTTCAAACATGTATCATATGTTTGGGTTGGAAACATTTCAAACTTTTTCTTCTAGCAGTTTTCAAATATACAATAATCATTGTTTTACTGTAGTCACTCTACAGTGCTATCGAAGTCTAAAACTTATTCCTTCTATCTAACTGTATGTTTGTACCCATTCATCAACCTCTCTTCTTCTCCTCATCCCCACTTCAAAGTGGAGGTAACTTTGCAGTCTCTGGTAACTATCATTCTACTTTCTACCTCCATGAGATCGATTTTTTAGCTCCAACCTATGAATGAGGAAATGCAGTATTTGTCTTTCTGTGCCTGGTTTATTTCACTTAATAACCTCATGTGCCATCCATACTGCTGCAAGTAAGCTACTTTCCATTTTTAAATGCAGTTATTCTAATGCCTGGTCAGGACTGCAATTAATAGGCAAAACTGGGACTGACCTACCAGAACTGTTCGCAGGAGACCTACAATTGTATGAGATGGCAGAGGAGATTTAAAAAAAAAAAAAAAAGAGTACCTTTTGGATCTTTCTGCCTTTGTTTTACTAGGGTGATCTCCTCCAAGCCTCTTCCACCATCACCAAACAACTCTTTCGTCATGATCTCAGTGCCCAGATCATGAGGCTGCACCTTCTATCTCATCAATCTTAGGTAGGCTTTCCTTTTAATCCTCAGCTTTACTGTCATCTCTCTTTCTCAAGGCAGTGTGCCCATGTCATTTGGTGAGTGTCATCAGACAAACATATCTGGAAGAGGCTACAGTGTGTAAATGGTAGCATAAGTACTGGCAAAGAGCATTAAAGCAATTACCTGGGATATGAAATTACAAGTGTTAAGGCAGTTTGAGGTCAGTGGAAATCTCCATCGTATTTCAGAGACTTTGGTGCTTACTGTTGCTCTGTGGGAGTATTGTGATAATAAAAGCAGACTGCAAACCTAAGGACCTTTAAGTGCCATTAATTAGATTCACCATAAAAGGATTGTGAAATTAGAATTATTGTGCTTTCAATTATAATTTAATTATATTAAGATGACAAACTTTTGTATTACAGTGAAGGTTCAAGATAGTCAATAGAAAGTGATGCTTCCCCAAATACAAAAATGTGTGGTATAGATAGAAAACGGTTAGGAAAGTATGTCTTCTATATGAAGACTGGCTATGGCATAATATATCTCACTGCATGTGCTAAACACACACACTCACATGCATGGGCAGGAATATTGCTTTTGACATATGAAGGGATACCTGAATTTAGATTGTTGTTTTTTCTAAGAAAGATTTTTATGTAAAAAGGGAAATGATATTATTATTATTATTGAGTTAAAATCTCACTCTATCATCCAGGTTGGAGCGCAGTGGCATGATCACAGGTCACTGGAGCCTCCATCTTCTGGGCTCAGGCTCTTCCTCAACTTCCCGAGTAGCTGGAACTACAGGCCCATACCGCCAGTTCTGGCTAATATTTTGATTTTGGGGAGAGACGTTGCCTAGGCTGGCTACGAAATTCTGGGTTCAAGCAACCCTCTTGCTTTGGTCTCCCAAAGTGCTAGGATTACAAGCCTATGCCACCATACCCAGCAGATATTGTTTTTAATGTGAATGATTGCAACTTACAAAGATCTTATAAAAATTCATTATAAAAGCAAGACCTAGAAATCATAACTCTTAGGAGATTACTTTCTAAAATTGTTAATACATATTTTCAATGCTGACTTCCGTTCAGAAAAACTTTTGATTGCTTAAAAATTATCACAGTTTAAAAAAATGCTCTATGATCAACTCTTTTGTAATCTTTAGTGCAGACCTGCCAGCATTCATTAAAAATAATAGAAGGAACTAAGGTACCATGCAAGAATATTAGCATAAAGGCAGGACTAGAACAATAAAAACACTCCTAAATATCAAAAGAAGTACTCAGCTGCCTGAAAAGAAGGAGAACAATCAAAGGGAAAAGGGAAACAGATGGCATAGTGAAAAATTTGGTGCTTGTGTATGTCTACGTGTGAGGGGAGGGACATGGTTGTAAGACCATGTATATGTGTGTTAAGAGTGTGGAGAGAAAGATACCATTTTACTGACATCAATTTTCCATAAATTAACTTATAAATTTAACATGATCTCAAGAAAAATATCAGAAGATTTTGTTTTCCTCTGGCCCTAAGTCCTTTTAAATGTACATGTAGAAAAATAAGCAACCAAGAATATCCAGTAAATCCCACACCAAAAGAGAATAATACTCATATTGAAGAAAAGGGGGGCTTATCCTCTCTGATATTAAAATAGAAAGCCATTATAATTAAAACATGTTGGAATTGACTCATTAATTCATAAACACAAAGTCCAGAAATAAATTTCTTTATTTATGTAAATTTAGTATGTGGTGAAATATTTTATCTCCGGTTAGCATGAAAAAGAAGGACTTTTAAATGAGTGAAGTTGGGATACTGTATAGCCATCTGGAAAAAGATAAAATTGCCTATGTACCTCATGTCTTACAACATATTAAAGTCAGAATGGACCAAGATATAAATATTTAAAATGAAACCATAAAAACTACAGCAACATATGAGTGAATATATTTATAATGTGGAAGTGGAGAAAACTTTTCTATACAGCCTGCAAAATCTAGAAGCAAAAGGAAAGATGAATACATAATTTTAAATATATATATAACTTTTGCATAGCAAAAAGTAATGAGCAAGGTAAAAAATCAAATACCAAACATATGAAAATATTTGCAACATATGTCACACAAAGGGTTAATGTCTCTAATACATAGAGATTCTAAACATTGTAAAGCAGAAAGCCAGGAAACAAGCAGAAAAATGGGCAAACATGATTAGCACGGAGTTCACAGGATAAAAAAACATTTAAAATGGCTATTAAACATATGAAAATGGTTTCAATCTAATTTGTACTAAGACAATATAGATTAAAACTTTATCTGAGCATCATTTCTTACATGTCGGATTAGCAGATATTCATGAACTTGATAATGTATTTGACTGATGAGTGGCACACACTCTCATGAACTTCTGGTTAGAATGCAAAATGTTACCATCCCTCTGTAAAGTTGGCAAAATCTGGTAAAATTGCATATGTCTATATTCTTCAATACAGAATCTGTTTATATGACTATATCTCAAAAAGACTTCAGAAAACTACTGAGGAACTAGGTAATCAGCTGAAGCATTATTTGCAATAACAAAAATGGGAGATAACCCCAGTGTCTCTTAAGGGGGTACTGTTTGAATAAACCATGGTATGTCCTTGCAATGGGATACTATATAGCCATAGAAGAAAATAGGGAAGGTCTTTACATAATTGCTCTCCAGAATATATCCATAAGTGATAAGTGCAAGAGGCAGAAAGGGGAGGAGAATGTATGTATGCATACATGTGTGTGGCCTGCCTATATGTCCTACAGATATGATAACCAGGCATTATTGTCCTCTTAATACTACATATTATGAAGAAAACAGCACCACCTATGAAGTATTCTTGTCCAACATGAACCTGAACCTAATCACATCTTTAGTATGAATATCCAGTACACATGAGATGCCTGAAATAGAGAACTACAAAACTATCGACCCAATTTCTTTAAAAAGTGATATAAAAACAATTAATAAGAGAAAGTCCTGATATAGATTACACAGACTGAAAAGTCATACCAACCTTGTTTGAATCTCAATTAGAACAAGCCATTTTGAAGACAGTTTAAAACAATTCATGAAATTTGAATATGAAACATTTCTTAATTTGTCTTGGGAGATATAACATAAACTGTGGTTATATAAGAAGATGTCCCTAAGTTTAGAGATGCATGCTAAAGAACAAAGAAGAGAGATGACATGATGACTGAGATCTGTTTTAAAATACTTCAGTCAAAAATTAGAGGGACTAATTAAGGGGAGCAAAAACAAACAAACAGACGAAACCACTATTCAGCGTTTAAGGTTCAAATATAGAGAAACAGAACCTTGCCATGTTTCCCTAATCCTTGATCACACAGACTTCATAGGAAAGATTTTTAAATGCCATCTGTTGAGAAACAATTTTTCCACCCACTGGAAGCTTTCATGGAATGCAGAGCTAGAAAATTCTTAGTTGGGATGCTTCTTTTCTTTGTTGGGCTTTTCTAAACAGAAATGTTCTATTTGTCAGTATGAAATTTTGCTCTCAAAGATACTATAAACTAAGAGTGTTGGCCTCTAGAGCCACTGAAATAGAGTTCCATTTCCCATTCTGTTGATCACTTCTGTCCCTGAGATGTTTTTATTGGAAAGAAGTGTTTTACATGACAAGATGCTATAAGAGGTGAAATTAGGAAAGTGAGGATAAAGGAAATCCATCAAATAATAAACACCAAAAGTCTAATTATCTTAAACTCAAGTTAATAACTCCATGAAATCTTGACCTTCATTAGTCTGTTCTTTTTATTATGAAAATGAAATAATGAGCTCTATATATGGAACATTACTTAAAAAAGAGTAGAAACCAAGTCCATTTTATTAATTGCTGTAAATTGTCATATCCTTTCGATAGCTAAGCAAGGGGATAGTTTAGCCACTTGAGTTAGGTTATAGCTCCCCCAAACATCCTCTACACATATATGTCCTGTGGGACCAGGGTCTCTTTCCTGGAACTTTTACATGGTGAGACCAGCCCACTGATGCATATCCATTCACACACACAAAATAATTTGCCCTTATTTTACATACATCACATATGAAAACAACTCCAAATTAATTATATGTTATATTAAACATACAAGTTAAAAAAATAAAACTTCCATTATGCAAAACAGACACCTGAACCAGCATGTTTATAGCAGCACAATTCACAATTGTAAATATGTGGAACCAACCTAAATGTCCATCAACTGATATATGTATATAAAGGGGGTGGATGGGAAGGGAGGAGGGATGAAAAATTACCTATCGGATATAATGAGTACTAATGGGGTTGATGGGTACACTTAAAGTCCAGATTTCTTCACCACTATACAAAACCAAAAATCATTTGTACCCCTAAAGCTGCTAAAATAAAGAAAATTGTATATACATGTTATATAACCTGTAGAAGACAATGTAGGGAAAAAAACTTTGTGGTCTTGTATTAGCAAATATTTCTCAGATAGGACTTAAAATTCAGAAATGATAAGAGAAAATAATAAATAAGACTTCATCGAAATTAAAATCTTATGCTCTTCAAAAGATAATGTTAAGCAAATTGAAATAAAAGCCACAACCTTTTAAAGACTTCTTCTGTTTAAAGACTTGTATTCAAGTTGTATAAGTATTTTGTACAACTCAGTTACAAAAGGATAAACATCCATTATGGGTTGAGTTGTTTCCCCCAAAAATATGTTGAGATCTTAGCCTCTAGTAAATAAAAATGTGACCTTATTTGGAAATAGGATTGTCACAGATGTAATCGTTGAAATGAGGTCATACTGGTGTAGGGTTAGTTTACAATCTAAAATGACTGGTGTACTAAGAAGAGGAAAAAAGACTTGGACACACGAGGACAATGTCATGCGATGGCAGAGGCAGAGTCTGAAGTGCTACAACTGCAAGCTAAAAAACAAGCAGTGTTGCCCGCCATCACCAGATGTTAGGAAGAAGTAAGAAAACACTCTCCTCTACAGATTTGAGAGGGAATGCAGCCCTGCCAACACCTTGGTTTGGGACTTCTAGTCTTCAGAACAAATTTCTATTACCTTAAGTCACCCAGTTTATGATACTTTGTTATGGCAGTCCTGGGAAACCAATATACAACACAACAACAAAATGGCCATATCCAAAGAAATATACAAATGGCAAATAAGCCCATGTGGAAAAATACTCTAAATTAGTAGTCATTATTGAAATGTAAATTAAAACTACAATGAGAAACTACCACACATTCACAAGAATAATGAAAATTTAAAAGTGTTTTTTAAAACGTGGTGCTAAAAGAACTCTCATACGTTGTTGGTTAGAATGTCAAATTTTACAATCTCTTGAAAAAACAATGTGGCAGTGTCCTGTAAAGTTAAATATACCAATATGTGGTATAGGTATATCCCATACATCCCGGAATATTGCTCTTTTGTATTAATATATGTAACTATTTTAGGTAAATATATATATTCACACAAAATCTTCTCAAATGAGACTTTATTCTTAATGACCCCAAACTGAAAACAACTACACCGACTCGAAAGGACAAAAACAAACAGCCCCATTAAAAAGTAGGCAAAAGACATGGATAGACACTTCTCAAAAGAAGAAATACAAACAGCCAACAGACAGATGAAAAAGTGCTCAGCCTCACTAATCATCAGAGAAATGCAAATCAAAACCACATTGAGATACCACCTAACCCTAGTAAGAATGGCCATCGCTAATAAAACAAAAAACAACAGATGCTGGCAAGGATGTGGAGAAAAGGAAACACTTCTATACTGCTGGCGGGAATGCAAACTAGTTCAACCTCTATGGAAAACAGTGTGGGGATTCCTAAAAGAACTAGAAATTGACTTTCCATATGATCCAGCAATTCCCCTTCTGGGAATATGCCCAGAGGAACTTAAAGCACTCTGCAAAAAAGATACCTGCACATGCATGTTTACTGCAGTACTATTTATAATACCAAAAACATGGAACCAGTAGTGCTGACCATCAAAATTAGACTGGATTAAAAAAAAATGTGGTACATATACGTGAGGGAATATTACTCAATCATAAAGAAGAACAAAATTATGGACTTCACAGCAACTTGAATGGAGTTAGAGTCTATAATACTCAGTGATTTCTCGCAGAAACAAAGAACTGAACACCATATGTTCTCATTCATAAGTGGACTGTGAATATCTACCATAATACTATAAGAAAGGGATTGGCAGTAGCCTGAAACTGCTAAGGGAGGGATGGAGGCACATAACATGAATAAGGATACCTGATCTCAGACCAGGCAAAATGAGGACCAAAAGTAGGCCCAAACTTTACTTGTATGATGACCATTTGTATAATTCATCCTGAATTGTACCCCACTTCTTTAAAATAAAATAATTCTTAAAAAAAATTAAAACAAACTCTTCATCACTATGAATGAATGTAAGGTTTTGTGATCTCAGCAATAAGAATGAATGAACTAGGGATTCACACAACATGGATTATTATTAAACACATTCTGCTAAGTAGAAGATCCAGATACAAAGCCAGCATGCTGTGTGGTTTCTCTCATGTGAATCGCTACAAAAGTCAAAACTATAGTAACAGAAAACATCTCAGTGGTACACAGAGGAGAATGAAGGGTCATGAAGAAATATTTTTTGACAGCAAAGAAGCATGAAGAAATATTTTTAGGGTAACAAAAGTGATTAATATCATGACTGTGGTGGGAATTACATGACTCTATATGTTTGTCAAAGCACATTAAAAAGCACATCATTATAAAAATGTACAAAGTTGGCAAATTTTATTGTGTGTAAATTATACCTCAATAACAATTATTTTTATATAATCATTGCTTATTCCTGTCTACCTACCTAGCATTTTGGGTTTATGCACAAAGAGAGATGTCTGAATAAAAAGATACTCAGGATTAATAGTCATTTCTGGGTGGCATAGTTTGAGGATTTATTTTTTATTTATTTTTTTAAAGCAGGATTTATGGAGAGGACAGAAAAGCTCCTACAATGGGAGGGGACCCGAGGGGGTTACCTGAAGATTTATTTTTTAACTCTATATATTTAGCTGCATTACTTGAATTTTTATAATATATCTTCATTAAAACATACTCACTATTTTGAGACAAATGTAAGAAAAATGCTAATTATATTTGTATATATTGTGGTAAAATATGCATTTAAAAATTGTGTACTTAATCCCCAAATGCCAGGAAATCAGACAAGAGAGCACATGATATATTTAATCTATGCATTAGTGAATTAAGAAGCATTTACTTTCTAATCTTTTTGGTAAGATCTGGTCTCCGTTGCATGAATTATTTTATTTCAGCACACACTGGTGGTATTATCTGATGTTATAAAAATAAGAATGCTTTCGAACATTACTCACAGGAATAAATTTATCTCTGAGACCATTATTTTGCTCTCAACTTTAATCCAAACGTAGATCATATCTCATCATCTCCCTTAGTATTCCAGCAATGTTATGTTTTTAAAGAGATTCCATGGTGAAATGTATTTGGGTAGCTGTTAGAAAATGGAAACTCTATCCTAAAATATAGAATATCACTAAGTGTAAGAAAAAAAAAAAAACCCTTATAGTGTTATTAAATTTTCCAAATAGTAGCCTATTAAAATTGGGAATCTGAAATCTACCCCCTCAGATCCTGGGATATATCAGATTTTAAAAATTCTTCAAAAGGTTATCACACATTTATTGAGGTGTTCACTCTCCTCTCTCTCTCTCTCTCTCTCTCTCTCTCTCTCTCTCTCTCTCTCTCTTTCTCTTTCCCTCTCTCCCTCTCATGCACAAACACACACACATTTCCATTATCTCATTCATGTCCCACTTACAGTCAAATGACTTATTCAGTATCTTTCATGAGAAATTTTATTCATTGAGCAGGTTCAAGGTTTTTTGTTTGTTTGTTTTGACCTTTCAATATGTTTTCTGTTTCCCGTCAATTACCCTATTTGGTCAAACTTTGTTATCAGCCATAGCATTTTATTTGTTGCTCCTTTTATCTTCCCCCAATTCCTCCAATGAAGAGCTTATAGATTTAGATACTGTCATAAAGTTTTTAATAGAAACTATTTTCTAAGAGAGCTTGTTGTGAATATGGCTACTTTGTATTTTCATTTTGAAAAGTCAGAATGATAATGCTAAGATCTAAGAATTTATAAGTGTTAACTAACAAACAATTCCTTGAAAATGAGATTACAGAATCAATAGTGTATGATGTGCCAGAGTGATTATGTATATATAATATGTGTAATTATAATTTGTATTATATATACACACACACATATGTATGCTAAATACTAAAGAGATTTAAACTGGAGTTACATGAATACAAGATATGGGAGTATTAAGTTAAAATCTATGCTTTAGTGAGGACATTTCACATATTTGTGCTTTGTAAGTAAGTATATTCCCATGAGGTTACATGTGACTAAAATAAAAATACTGATTTGAGTGGCATATTTACATGCTAATACATTGCCTATATTACCCTGGTCTATGTTTATATAGTAATTTCCCCTTATCTGCAGAAGATATGTTCCAAGACCCCCAGTGGATTCCTGAAACTGCAGAAAGTACCGAACCCTGTATATACATTATGCTTATTTTAATCTGATAACTGTGACTAACAGATGGGAAGCAAGTACAGCATGGATATACCGGGCAAAAAGAAGATTCACTTTTTGAGCTAGATGGAGCAGGACAGCACAGATTTCATCACAATACTTGGAAGGATACACAATTTGAAACGAATGCATTTTTTATTTCCGGAACTTTCCATTTAAGATTTTCAGACCATGATTGACTGTGCAAACTGAAGCCACAGAAAGTGAAATCATTCATAAGAGGGGACTTCTGTATGTAAGAATACATTATATGTGTCTTAATCTGATCTTAAGTGTCGACATTTTAATTGGGAAGAATTCTAGGTTTGTTTTCAGAGTTCAGGGATCTTAAATACATCTTTATTCTTCTTTGGCCACTTGCCCCATATTTCAGTATCCCCAATTGTTGAAGTGAGTAGATATCTAGTCTGGGCCTTTTTTGCTCTGGAGGAAGGACAGCTGAAAGTGAAGGTGACATAATTTTATGCTCCAGAGTATTTATATGTTTTGAAGAGAAAGTGGTCCTTTAATACTAAATACCCAACCAAATATCTTTGTGGCATTGCATATCCTGTAAAGCCTATATAAAAGATTTTTGTGTGTGTAAAAGAGACCTTTCAGTCAGTCATCCAAATATACTACTATCATGTCTTTAACATCTGCTGACTAGAAAACCTGACCAAATTCAAACTTTGCAGTTGTAAAAAGCGAAAATGTGGCCATGTTTTGCTTTATTGGAAGTAGAAAAATAATCCTAGCTACACACTCATACACGGTGGAACAATAGATGCTACCTTCTACCACAGGATACCATGTGAAATGTGTTTGTGAATTCACATACTCATAAACTATAGAGTTGTTTTTTTTTAATAAAAGCAACAACACTACCATAAAGCAGTCCACCCACTAAGAATGAAAGGATTTCACTGAATATGCAAAAAGACAAATGATAAAACCAGCAACTGAGATATATAAGTTAAGCTAGTGTGTCTTTGGAGCTGGCTGCATGTGTAAAGCTTTCAGCAGAATAATATTACACTTTACTGACAGTGAAATGTCCATTACATAGAAGAATAATCATTATCATTAAGTGAATTTCCTGCTGAGTACATTTTTCACTGTGAGCAGACTCGTCTCTTGGGACATTTGCAAGGTAGTCTCTGTAAAATTGTTTAGATCAGAGAAAGTAAGAGCACTGGTTGTTTGATTTAGTTGTCAAATAAGAGAATAACTTGAAGAGAAATTTTAAGCAAGCCGAAGTAGATTTCTTTTTCTGATTCTCTAGGACAGAATTGCATACTTCTTTCTTGTATTTTCATTGAAGTAATATAAAGGAGAAATACATAAATGTTGAAATTTTATTTGAAATAATCAAATCATATTACAGTTGAATAGTTTCCATCATCCTTGTATTTGAGACACCTATATGTCAAGGTAATGACCCAAAAAGTCACATTGGTCAAAGGAAAATTAGAAAAATCTATTGTAAAGCGTACATTTATTCTCATAACACTTAAATGATGAATAAAAGCCAATTTTTGAAATTCAGTTGTGGAACGTTTTATTGTTTCTAAGTTATGGGTGCTTGAAGTTTAATCTACATCTATTGTTTGTTCCTAGCTTTCTTGAGCCTTTCATAAATACTTCATACAAAGATCTCTCAAAATACTTTTATGCTTCAATTTTTAAAACTTCCCTTGACATTAACAATGTTAAATAATTACAGGAACAAAAGTCATTCAGAATTTGTTTATTTCCCAGTCTCCTTTCCTTTGATAAAAATCTAGTTGGGAGAGTAAGACATGCTTATATTTGGTTAAAGAAAACACTCGTGTATGTTATAAACTCATGACCTCATTACATTTCAAACAAATATTTTCTGAAGAAAAAGTATAATAGTCATAAAGTAAAAAGTTAGTATTTGATGAGTGATGATTATGTCCGAGGCACTATTGTGAGTATTTTAGTTTAATTATTTTATTTTATCCTTATAGCCACTCTGTAAGGCACACTTGTTATCTCTATTTAATAAAGTGAAAATTGAAGCCCATAAGAATTAGGTGATTTTCTGGTAGACAGAGACGCCAGGTTCAAATCCAGACTGTGATTCCGAAGTCTATACACTCTAATGTCTCATTGTGAGTAAACAAGTAGCAACAGCTATCCAAGTGCCCATTGCATAAAGAGGGAGAATAAATGCTTGCTGAGTATATGGTTGCGCTGATTTAATATTTTAGCAGGATTCTTTCATCTTGACCTTTATTGGTTTTTCTTATTTGTATCCTACAAAGGGGTTGGAAGGAAAGTATATGCACACAAGCCACACAGGTTTCCAAAACAGATGACTCTTAAAATTAGATTTTTCTATATTTATTCCAATAGCTTTGTTTTGTCATTTAACTCTTTCTTCAAGGTAACTATTCATAGAAATAGCTAACATTGATTGTTCTTAATCCATAGCAGGAACTGAGCAAAGTGCTTACATTCATATCTGTTTGTTGTTCAGGGCTCCAAAGGCCACCCATATTTTCAAATATTTTCCAACAGCTTCTTTCTAGGTGAAGCATTTTTTTCTGAGTCAAGATTAAATCTAAAAGACCAACTAGATCTATTGCGTGTGTGTGGTAAGGTTAGAGGGTTGGAGTGTAAAACACTCAGTAATTAATGCATAACCCAATCAACTTGGTTAAAAGATGATCAAAATGACCAGTTCAGGAAACAGTTCATTTTATTATTTCAATCAGCAATTGAATTAGATCCAGTTTGCAATTACTTAATCGATTTATCAGCAGTAGACTGCATAAAGGGTAAGAACTATCGGCCATTTAGTTAGAGCTATATTGATAGGCATTATTTTAATCACATATCACTAGCTCATTTCCCAGGATGTTAACTGTGCTTTTTTTGGTATCTAGAATATATATGCTCTATTATAGAACACAAATCTGTGATTTAATACTTTCCAAGTCCTCTTAGCAACAAAAAAATTGAATGTGTTTCCTAATTATTTATTCTAATCAACTCTTAATTTTGGTACACCAAACCATATTAGTAAACATACTTTAAATATGGTTTACTATTATTCTGTATCATCTTTCATAAAAATGGCTGTGTTTCAGTTATTCTACCAAGTTTTCTTGTATTTTGCATTTTCACTATATCCATTGCCTTATAATTAGAATTTCATGAATATCACTATATTTAGATCTATAGGCAGTGGAAGAATTCAGTACATTAAAAACCTACTTCTCTAGCGGGAAACTGTCAGGGGAGGGGGGTGGGATTGGCAGTTGAGGGAAACTGCAAGGGGAAGGAGGGGCATACCTCATCAACAAGGGTACCTGCATAATCAATGTTTGTATACCTAACTCTGAATTGTACACCACATCTTTATTTTTTAAAAAAACCCTACTCCTGGATGGGTATGGTGGCTTACACCAGTAACCCCTGCACTTTGGGAGGCCAAGGTGGGAGCATCACTTGAGTCCAGGAGTTCAAGACCAGACTGGGCAATATAGTGAAAACACTTTTTTACAAAAATTTTTTTAAAAAAAGATTAGCCAGTGGTGATGACAGGTGCCTAGAGTCCTAACTACTGGTAAGGCTGAGGAAAGAGGGTGGCTTGAGCCCCAGAGTTGGAGGTTGTAATGAGTTGTGACATCCTCACTGCACTCCGGCATGGGCACCAGAGAAAGACCCTGTCTCTGAACTAAGGAAACAAAAACTCATTCCCCAAATTAAAAAACAATAGGCAGGATATAGCATTTAATTGTAGTTAAAGCTAAAGATTTTTAATCTTAGCAGATTATTTGTTGCAATACTAGTTCTATATTGAATCCCTCTCTTAATACACATAAGATTTTTAATAGAGAAATATTCAGAGGACATTTAATCTGCTATATCAGAGACATTTCACATTCTCAAGAAGAAACACATCATAAAGTTGGCTATTCATAGACCATAGATTCTCGGGGGTTATCTAATCCATAGCTTTACAATTCAAACCTGAGTAGAAAAATAATAGTATTCTAACTTTTTCTCACTTGTTCTTTAAAATCACCAGGAACATTATCATTTTGTAACAGAAAGAGCAGCAGTCTTCTTTATATTCACAAAGCTTTTCACAGTTCTTATAAATCTCTGTATTTAAATTCAATATTCAAATAGATCTCAGTAAAAATCTAAAATCTCATCTTCCATCAAATCCTGTCTAGCGAATTTTCCTGAGACAGTTAATGCCTTTCCACAATCTGCCATTAAACTCCTTTTCCAGGCTTCTCTTGAATCTACTATTACTCTAAATGAGCCCTGAAAAATATTTTCCCTGAGTACACACTAGAAACTCATATAATCCTTAGCTCCAAAAACATTTCCTCTTAGTTTTCTCTGCTTTAAATTAGGTTCATTCTATGTGACTTTCTTCATGAAGACTTCCTTTAACACACCCTCTTCAAAAGTGGTATACTCTTTCTACTTTTCTCTGGCACTGTGCATCTCCTGTGTATTTGTTTGTGTGTATATATATATATATATATATATATATATATATATATATAATATTGTATCATGTACAATATTATATGCCATATGAGTACTTGATTGAATATGTAAACAGTAAAACATATAGAAGACAAATGACAAATATTTGTTGAAAGCATAATTGGGCAGTAGGGACCAAGCAGCATAAGGGAAGCCACCATTTCCTGAAGATACATTCTTGGCATCAGTAATGGACAATTCCCTTTGTAACCTAGAGCTTAATTCATAGTAAAACAAAAACTACTCCCACTCCAACCAATAAAGCCCAGTATGATTACATAGACAAAGCCTGTCTCAGCATTGACTTTTGCAACCAATAGTTCGTTTTAGTTTTTCTACAGTGGTATTTTTCAAAGTGTGGTTCATGGAAATCTTTTATCAGAATCCACTCAAATGCTTGTTGGAGAGCTGTGAGAGAGATAGGTCTTAGAGCTATTATTTTATCTCTTAAATAGTCTCTTTCTACACATTTCTTAATCATGTTATCCTCTTTTCTTGAATACTTGTTGGCTCTTTTTGGCTCCATTCCAGACCAAGAGAATCAGACTTCCTGAAGATAGGCCCCAGAAATTTGAAATTTTAATACACATCCGAAATGTACCCAGCTGACTCTTACCCTCATTTAAAGTTTGAAAAGCACAATTTGAGCTCAGTATTCAGCTTAGTGGACATTAATAAGAAGTGATTTTTAAAAAGACTCTGTGGTGAGATACATTTAAGAAAGTCTATGTTAAAAGTAGTTAAAAGGGTTTACTGCAGAACTTCTTAGAGGTTTTAGTAAGCTATGGGTTGTGAATATTCACAAGGGGAGCATAGTTTGTCGTGATTTTCTAACTCTGATAGGGAGTATCCTCCCTAACTGGTTTCAGGAAAATTAGCCTCAGGAATTTGGCTCCAGCAGATGCTTTTCAATCCAAATGTCAACTATATGTGATCTGTGGGATCAATGGAATTGGTTCATTGAAGGTGATGAGATGTGCTGGACTCTCTAAAGGTCTCTCGCTGTTAATATGGAGGTGGGATAAGAGATATTGCACTCTTCTTTTTCATCTCTTCATCTCTTTCTGCTCGTTTCCTAATAATGTTATTCTCTTTTTTTAAATCTTACTTTGAAGACTTCTGTCTAGCTTTTAATTTCAGCAATACTGACTGTAATTGGTGTGTGCTGTGGTGCACGTGTGTGTGTGTAGAAGAGACAGAGGAGAAAGGAAGAAGAGAGGAAGGGGGGGAGAGAGAGAGAGACTGAGAAACCATATAGTCGCCAGAATTCCAATATTAATAGACTAGAATATTTTAAAATACAAAACTAAAATTATATTCTCACTTAGGTACTATGTAAATGAGTCAAAATTGCATAGCTTTTTACCTCTAAAATAAAAAAAAAAGTAACAAGACCTCATTACATAAGCAGAAAGTAGAATAAATGTAGTTCCTAAAAACGTCAGAATAAAATTTTATAATCTGATGATTTACAGTTCATTCCATGGTTTTTAGTGTGTAAAGGATAAGCATATCTAGTGGAAATGGATTAAAAGGGTCAAGTAAAATTGGAACCCATTAAAATTCCAGCCTAAACCTTGGAGGTATGGGGAAGCGTGGCCACCCAAGTGATATATTATCTAGGCCATTATTTGCCTCTGAGTTTCCTATTTTTTTGTCTGACCAAGAAAATAGAAGGCACAAAAATCCTCTCCCGAAACCCCTCATTTTGGAATCCATATTGGAATAGTTAAGAAGAGATTGAAAAATCACTGAGTAATATGTCTATTTGAGGATTTAAGCAAATTCTTAATGCAAAGAATTTTGAATAACTCAGAGTCTTAAATTTATCTCAAAATTCACTTTGTCACATGATGACTAAACTCTAAAGGTATGTTTCCATTCAAGATCATTACTCCATCATTAAAACAAAGCATGAAAATGAGCCTGCATTAGCTAACTATTCAAAGAAGAAAATCTGCATGCTTCTTACTTGTTTGGAACAACTTGTTTCAAAAGATGCAGCATATTTATATGCACAAAGCAGTATCCCCCTAATTATAATTTATTTTTGCCTATTCAAGGAAAACACAACAGATGTATTTCTACCAACTCTTGGGCTGTCACATGGCAAAAGAACAATTGCATAAATGCTTCAAATAAATGTTCAAGCACTTTGACATAAATACTTTTTCAGCATATCCTTGTTGCCATATTACAGCATTTAACCCTAATGCTATCTTTGTTGGGAATGCAGATGATGAACAAGATGCTTTACATTCTACTCAGATCTCTTTCCTCTGTGATCAGTAAGTATCAGAAACAAAATCATCTACAGATAGCTGAGCAACTGCATTTTAAATGTCACATAGCTGCCTTTATTTTCCAGCTGGTGTGTGGAAAGAAAGGTCCCTCTGTTAATGAGACTAACACTGCCAGTCCCATCATAATAGATTTAAGCAAATAAATAACATGTTTGCCATTTCTTCTCTTGTTTTTCAAGCACTATTTTTGTCACTGATCTCATTGTCACAGACATTTGAGTGGAATAACTATAATTGTTGCAGGGCTTAGGAAATGAAAATTACACATGGAGTCCCTATTTATTTTAGATAATTCAGCATATTAATCCAAATTGTCCCCAAAGTCTGTCCTCCCCATGGTTCTTGTTCACATTTGCCATTAATGCTAACATGACAAAAAGATACAATGGGTTAGGTTCAGTGGTTCACTAATGTGTGGTGATACCTATTGCACACTTGACAAGAGAGAAATTATATCCATAATACTATGAAAGGAACAGAGACTTTTGCATGCAAAAAGCAAAAAACCAGTAAAAGATCCATCTAAATTATTGCCAAAATTGATTCAAAATTAAAGTCCACTGATCTCCAGTCTTATGTAATTCAGGGAAAGTTCACTCCAAAAAATTTCCATCTGTATTGAGAGATTATAAATGTCATTTTATGGAAAAGTCATGCTTTCTAATTGCTTCAATAAGCCAGCATGTTTACTCACTGACTCTGGCTAAATGGGCAAGTCACACCATATAATCTACACAATCTTACTCCTTTTCAATTTATCCATTCTAATCAAGGCACTACATGAGTTACGTAACAGTTCTTTAACATATTGAGCTTCTTCGTTTTCACTATCTACAGACTTTCTCTGGATAATCTCATAAGTATCATGTCTTTTAGATATTACCTTATACTGATGACTCCCAAGCCCAGAGTTCTAGCCCTATCTGTTCCTAAAATTCCAAATTCAAATATCCAACTGGTTAGTTGATGTTGCTCCATGAATACTTAAAAGACACCTCAAACTAGTATCGTCAAAACATAACTCTTTACACTCTATTAAACTTCTCTTTTCCCATCATTCCCATTCAGTAAGTAACTTTACCACATATCCACCTGCTCGAGGCAAAAATCTCAGAGTTATTCTAGACTTTTCTGTTTCTTTTCTTCATGCCTTTCCAACACAAATACAAACACATCAGCAACACACCGCCCTGTTTATTCTTCTTCCATTCTATCTCTCAATTCATTCACTTTTCTTATCTCCATTACTAATATCATTATACCAATTCTAGTCTTCTTACACCTGGACTTCTTAAGTAATTCTTGTCTGATTCCTCTCATACCTCTTCTCCACCACCTCCCTATTCCTCTCATCTCCTCCCTTTTCTCTTTCCTTTCAAGAATATAGAAAGAGCCTCTGTGCATTATTTTATAATGAACAAAATCAGAGTCTCCTCAACTGATTTCAAACAGAAAAGAAGAATGGTGGAAAAGGTATATTAACATTTTTATCTTACAGACAGACATTCAAGCTCAGAGATTTTAAAAATGGCTTGTGGCCAGGAATGGTGGCTTATGTCTGTAGTCCCAGCACTTTGAGAGGCCAAGGTGAGAGGTTTGCTTGAGGTCAGGAGTTTAAGACCAGCCTGGGCAACATAGCAAGATTCCCATCTCTAAAAATAAAAATAAAAAAAGAAGAAAAAATGCTTGGTATATTTATTTAGTTAAATGCAGAGTTAGGGAATGCTCCAATAGGTTTCTAGATGTGCAGTGAAATCCTCCTATATAACATAATCTCAAACATAAACTTTTAAATTCTAATTATTTTTAAGTCTGTTGTATTATAGTGATTAGAGACGTAATTAAAGTATTTATATTGCTAAATCATGTATCATTTTATTTTGGTTTTATGAAAATATAAGCCCTAAATAGTTCTAAATATTAAAGGGCTTTCAGAGTTATACATTCACTTAAGGTTGACAGATACAATGTCCTCTCCGTTATCTTGTTCAATAATTTAAGAACTCATGCAACTTAGAATTACTTAATTTTAAAAAGAAACTCATATTATTTCATCAACCTGTGACCAGACAAATGTCACATAGGTTTACAAAGAGTAAGTAAATAGACTAGAGGAGGTAATTTTATAATGCAAATATAATAAAGATTTTTTCTAGGAGTACTAGCTATTTTACTTTCTTGTGGTGGTTATGTTGTTTTGCTGTGTTTGTTTCAGAGCTTTTTTGAAAGGAGGAGGGGCAAGAGATCCAGAAATAGTGACGTTTGTGCATATTTCAAAGCTGAGAAGTAAAATCAATATTACCCAAGAAGCAACTCTGAGCATGTTTATCTTGGTGTATTTTCTTCTAAGCTCCAGTAATGAGCCTCTAAAATTGTTATAGTATACACAGATAATAATCAGTGAGTTTTTTCACATCGCTTCTGGAAAAACTGCTTTGTGTTCCAGTTTTAATTAGTGTATTATTATCCATTGCTAATTTGAGGGGTTTAGGCTAGAATTAGTGCACAGCTGCAGAGAATGCAAGCACATGAATTGCAGGATTAGCTGGAGTTCATGCAAAGGGGAAGGAGTAAATGAGGGGAGAGGCAGCAGACCGTATCCTCCAAGTAACTTCCTAAATCTACTAGCTTTTACCTATAATATAAAAGTGTATTTCTCAATGGGAAGAAAACTGTGTTTCTACATTTGGCTTGTTTATAATACAATAACAAAAGATAGGATTACCTCTTGCTTTGGGGGGGAGGTTTGGAGGAAAGATTTTAAACATTCAGAAAACTAGAGATAGTATCTCAGCACAGATTCCTTTCCTACTATCCAGATTTAGCAGAAGTCAAAATGTTGCCATATTTGCTTTATACTTTTCTGAAAGCAATAAAAATCTGCAAAAGCAGTTGTAGGCCCCTTTACGGTTCTCCTAACCCTGTCCTCCACCCCAATCTCTTTTCTCCCACCCCAGAGGTAACCTAAATTCTGGAGATGGTGCAAGTATTCTCTCTCTAGGTTTTTATACTTTGCCAGATGTTTGTAAATTTACATGTACAGTATTTTTCATGTCTAAAATTTATATAAATAACAGCTACATATATTACACTGCTGCAACTTGTTTTACACAACATTATATTTGGATGAATTCTCCATTGTGATGTATATACATTCAAGTTGGTCCATTTTAATAGCTGCAAAAAAAAATCTTGTCTTTCTAGTGTGCATGTGCTAGGATAGGAGTCCTTTATAAAGCAGAGGTTCTCAAGCAATGCCAGTGCCACCCAGGGGCATTTGGAAATGCAAGGACACTTTCTTTCTATCACAATATGCTAGTTTTCTGGTGCTGCCATAACAAAGTACCACAAAAAAGGTAGCTTAAGAAATAGAAATTTATTTTCTCGCAATCTTGGAAGCTAGAAGCCCAAAATCAAGGTATCAGCATGATTCGCTTATTTTGAGGTTTTTCTCCTTGGTTTTCAGATGACTGTCTCCTTTCTGTGTCTGTACATAGTACTTCTGTCTGGCACAGTAGACATGATTATTAGAGGTCTGCCAGCCATATTGAAACATAACATGACCTTAAAAATTGTAGTTAGAGATGGTGGTAGAGAATTATTAGAACCTGTCTTCCTGAAGATGCTATAAAGGCGACCTGGTGTACCAGTCATGAAAAGTGTGTGTGTGTATGTGTGTGTGATGAAGTTCTATCATGTTTAAGCTGCTGTTATTTTAAGGTTTTTAGGTATGCACAGGTGAATTTAATGTGTATTAGTACTGGTAGCAGTTTTATTCCTTTCATTTTAGTCACTGAAATCGTTTGTTTAAAATGAAGATTATCATTTTAGCAATTGTTAACAATTTCCTGTAAATCCTTTGGCCTTCAGTATGCAGTTTGTTTCCTCCTCAGGAGGCGGTCCATGGTAACCATAGAATTGCCACTCTCCAAATTCTCATGGACAAGTAGATATGATCCAAGGGGTAGACTGTGGCTTTCAAGGAGTGATGATGCTCATACCTTCTTCCAAGAGAAACTGCTGGGAGAAACAGTTTATTAAGAGCCTATCGGTGATAGAATTTTGGATCCACTGTGGGATTCATGCCTCAAGATTCCCTTACATCAAGCTACTACCATCCAATGAAGGAGAACAAGGAGAATGGTAGAGCCATAAGCACCATTTTGTTTGATATTAGCAGTTGAACATCTGCATACAAATAATATATTACACATGCTATATTATGCATGCTATATCTGATATTACACTTTGTATTAAAACTGCTATTAATACCACTACTAACCAATTATCTGGTTATTACATTATTATCTATATTGCTTAATTAGTGAATTGTTATTTGATCACCATTCATACTATTTTTCTTATTGTTTATTTTCATCTTAAATTCTATTTTATTTGTTATTAGTATTACTATACTTTATTCAATATCAGTTTCCTCTAATTTTATAAGCATAGTATACATTTTCACCAGTAATTATTTTATATTTTTTTAATTTTTAAGGGTGTAATAATAAATGGAAATTAAACAAGCATTCAAATAGTAGAGTTCTTACAATCAGGCATATTTCATCTGAATTTCTTTTTTTTTTTGAGTTGGAGTCTCACTCCGTCGCCCAGACTGGAGTGCAGTGGCCGCTCCCGGCCACCGCAGCCTCGACCTGCTGGGCTCCGGCGATCCTTCCTTCTCAGTCTTCCAAGTAGCTGGAACAACAGGCACGCGCTACCACGCCCGGCTAGTTTTTGATTTATTGTAGAGATGAGGTCTCGCCAAGTTGCCCAGGCGGGTCTCGAACCCTCGGGCTCAGGCAATCCACTCACCTCAGCCTCCCAAGGCGAGGGATTACAGGCTGAGCCACTGAGCCCGGCTTAATCTGAATTTCATAAAACAGAAAAATAGTTTTCAGCAAATAATTTGCAAGTGTGAGAGATGAAGAGAATGAAGAGGAAAAAGGAGGAATCACTGTGATAATAAAAACATCCATTATCTCCTGCTATCTTCTAGTAAAAGCACAAAAATTATTCCTGTCCATAATAGTACAGACCACCAAGCATTCAGATCTCTGCCAAAATTCCAAATCCTGTCTTTCAGTTACATGGAATATATTATGTATGTATTTTTAAAATTATTTCTCTGTTAATGCTATAATTAAGAGTCCTTTTGAGTGTACTTATTGTTTGACATTTTTCTTAGTTTCCATTCAAGTTGAATTCTTTCTTTTTGAGTACAGTTATTGTTTAATTAAACACCACACCTTTTGTATATGAACAATAATTTTTAAAAATTGATTTCTAAACAAAATATTGGCAGAATAAATCTGACAATATAGAAAAATGAGAATATATCATGACCAAGTAGGATTTATTTCACATATGCCAATTTGGTCCAACATTTATAAATAATCAATGTATTTTACTATATCCACAGACTAAAAAAGAAAAATTATATGATCTTAATAGATGCACAAAAGGCATTTGACAAAATTCAATATTTGTTAATGATATAGAAAATAGTTTATCAGTAAAACAGAGTTGAAGAAAACTTCTTTACATAAAGATACTGATTTTAAAAACCTGGCAGCTAACATCATACTTAGGAGGGAAATACTAAATGCTTTCCCTCTAAGATTGAACCAAAGTAAAAATGTCTACTTTTCCAATTCTGTTCAATGCAGGTTCTAGTTAATGCAATAAGTGAGGGGAAAAAAAGGCACCTAGATTGGAAAGGAAGAAATAAAACAGTCTCTAGTCACAAACAACATGATAGTCTGTATCAAAGATCCTAAGGTATCTTTGAAACAGCTAATAGAACTAATGAAGTTAGCAAGATCGTTGGAAACAAAGTCAATATTATATATAAAAATCAATTGTTTTTAATATATTAGCAACAAAATATTAAAAACTAAAATTAAATACAACAGTGCCTTTTACAAGAAAACCAAAATGTAAAACACTTCGTGATAAGTCTCACAAAATAGGCGCAAGATTTGGATTCTGTGAACTATAAAACAATGTTCACAGATTGAAGGAGTAAATATTGTTAAGAAGCTAATACTCTTCAAAAAATGTTCTAAAGATTTGATGTAAGCCCAGTTGAAATATCAATGAGCTTTTTTGTGTATAAAACCTATCAAAAAGCTGATTATGGAAAAAGCTTACATGGAAAAAGCAAAGGAACTAGAATAGTCCTCAAAACAAAGTTGGTGGACTTGTAGTACCTGATGATAAGACTCACTGACCATCTGCAGCAATGAAGACACTGAGGTAAAACAAAAAGACAAACATATAGATTTTTGGAACAGAGAAAACAAACAGTCCAGAAATCAACCAACATATATATGGTAAATTGATTTTCAACAAAGGTTTCAAGGCAATTCAATGGAAAAATTAGTATTTTCAGTAAATGTTGTTGGAATAATCGGACAGTCATGTGCAAATAAATGAGCCTCATCTCATACCTAACATCATAAACAAACATTAACTTGAAGAATCATAGATTTGAATGTTAGACTTAAAACTAAAACACTTTAGGAAAAAAAACATAAGAGAAAATCTTATTGACCTTGGGTTAGATAAAGATTTCTTAAGCACAAAATGCACAAATCCTGTAAGAGAAAAGTAATAGATAGAACTTCATAAAAATTACAATTTTCTGCTCTTTCTATGTCTATGTCAATGTCTATAAAGACATTGAAAAACAGCCACAGACTAAGATGTGTTTGCAGAACATATAGCTGATAAGGGACTTGTATCCAGAATATATGAAGAACTTTCACAATCAAATATGAAAACAAAGAAAAACATTGAAAATATGGGCAAAATACTTGAACACCTAAGAAGATAAATTGACAGAAAAAGCACATGAAAATAAATTCAACATCATTAGTCAAGAGAAATAGAAAAGTAAAACTGCAAAGAGATATTATTATACTACTCATTTAGGGTAGCTATTTTTCTTTTTTTAAAGGAAAGAAAAAAAATCTTGACCACACCAAGTACTAGTCAGTATGTGAAGCAGCTGGAACTCTCATATATTGTTGGTAAGAATGCAAAATGGTACAGCCACTTTGGAAAACCAATGAGCAGTTTCTTTTAAAGTTAAACATAGTCTTTCAATATGTTCCAATAATTCAGCTCTGAGGAATTTACTCAGGAGAAATAAAAATATATGTCCATACAAAAACCTGTACATAAACATATTTATTATCTTTATTTAAAGATGCCCCAAACTGAAACGCATTTAAATGCCTATGAACTGATGGATAATAAGCTGCAATATATCCGTACAATGGAATACTACTCAACAACAAAGCAGAACAAATGATTGATTTATGCAAACACAGATATGAGTTTCAAAAGCACTGTGTTAAATGAAAATCTCCTGATTCAAAAGGCAACATACTGCATGATTCCATTTATAAGACATTCTAGAAAAGACAAAGCCGTAGTGACAAAAATTGAATCAGCGGTTGCCATAGGCAAGGTGTGTGGGGAGCAGATTGATCACAAAAGGACGTAAGGGGACTTTGATTATTCTATATCTTTATCATGGTAGAAGTTACATGAGTGTACACACTTGTCAAAATTCACAGAATGTACATTAACAAGGGATCATTTAACTGAATTTAAATTGTATATCAATAAGCTTCACTTGAAAAAATCAAAGACAAATGTAATAATTTTTTATATTTGATTTTAACAGACTAGTGGCATTAGCAATCTGGGATCTTGGCGATCATTGAAGTTTGGTCAAAGTGACTTGAGGCTGATGTCAGTCTTTGCTATCACCTAATTAGTCTTGCTGGGCTATCACCTAATTGTCTTGCTCCTGAGTTGTAGCCTTCAGAGTCCCATCACAAAAAACAAGGGTCTCCCAACCTTTAGTGATTCCTGGACTTCAATTTTTGTCCCTATAGTTTTTTCAAGTTAGTCGCAGTCCTGCTCAACTTCTTAGCTTCTCACTCATCTTCCAGAATTGGCAACTGCCCTTAGGAGAAACTGTCTCCAAGGCCTTGGCTCATTTATCTGGGTTTCTAGTCTTTTTTTTTTTTTTTTTAAGATGTGTGGTACAATTCAGGATTAGGTATACAAATGTTCATTATGCAGGCACCCTTGTTGATGAAGTGTGTCCCCCCTCCCCTGGCAGTTTCCTGTCTTTTCTTTAATCTTATTTCTATCATTCTTCACTTCTCTGTTAGCTATCAGGTATCTTCAAGCAAATTTAATGATAATCGCAAATATTGCTCAAAACTTTTAGTCATTCTCGTTATGAGAGTTAACTTACTTATTCCATCCAAATTCAAGGGAGCTTTGCCATTTTCAATATTCACCTTCCAGTGGTGCTTTAGCCATCTTATCCCCAGGGGACAAAAGTGGGTGTTCAGGACAAGAGCTTTTATTATTTGTTTATCTTATTTTTTAATCCAGCAGCATCCATTCCCTTACCTTCCATTGGGGAAATCTTAGTTTTGACCACATCTATAAGACAATCTGGGAAATATAGTTGCAGCTGCACCAGGAAGAATGAGACACCAATTGCCTTAGTCAGATGAAGCTCCCAAGCAATATTCTAAATTAATATTTTGTGTCTCATAGTTCACGGACTCAGAGAGCTGCTCTTCATTTGAATCCTTAAGATAATAAATATTTGTGCTTGTTTGCAGTATTTTTTCATATGCTTCATGATGAATTTTTAAAATGTGTCCTATAATAAAGAAATATCCATTTGGGTTTACTCTTTATATAATTTCATGGCTTCTGGCCTATTCCTCCTCCTACAGAGAAGAGCATGCTAAACTCCTAATCTAATTCCTAGGGTTTATCAAATTTTGTCTACTACAGTCCTGCTGGCCTGAGGTGAATTCTTTGCTTAGTTCTGACCCTGCATTTGCATTTTAATTCTTGAATGTTCAATACCACCTCCCAAAGCGACCCACTGACTCTCTGCCTGAATTTCTGTGAATTTCAATGGATCATCACTTTCTGTTCACAGTCAGAAGTCACAGATGGTGTGAAAGGAAGGAAGAGACAGTATTGTGCTGCTTCAGACTGGAACTCCATCAGTCCTGAGAACTGCTGCCTGACTGTTTTTAGTAGAGACAATTTTCTGAGCCAGGGGTAAAGCAGTAGGGAAAAATTAGGTCTTTAAACATTTCGAGTGGACTGATCTCCACTGTTTCTAATTATATGGAACCTGGAAGTCATTTTAGCGTTTGTTGTTTTAATTACTATTAAACAATCGAATAATTTAAACCTCCTATATTCTAGCATCAGTTAATTTCAAGTCCAGTTTTGGTAACAACATGATAATTCAACCTTTCTGGGTTTTTTTAAAAATATATATATATTTGAGTGGAAAAATTGAGATAAGCTAGGTCAATAACTACTTACTAAACCCCATTTTAAATCAGAATGATGTTGTGTTTGGTCATATTTTGCATGTTATTTTTTTCATCACTTAACCCTGAATTGTATTTAGAAAATTTTCAAACTCTTTAGCCTTCTTTATCTGGTTTAAGATCACAAAATTAAGTCTCCCTAATGTCTACAGTACTTGGACAAACAAAATAAATAAAATCAAGGGCATAGCATTGGAATGTGCATTATGCATTGAGAATGATTCGGCATCTGACAAGCCAGATGAATAATAAAGACGCATTAGAAATACTTTCCATCAGTATCTTCAGATTCAGAAGACTACATCACACGCATCAGAGGCCACATTTTATGCTGGTCTGTTAAACTTGAGATGCAAGTTTTTAAGTATAAAAATGAAACAGACCCAGAGTTACATAACTATGTAACTATATAATTTCTTCTACTGTGTGGGTGCTTTGGTGTTTTTTGTTTGTTTGTTTGTATGATTTGACTTTAAACCCAGTGAATTAGTTTAATGTGTTTTATTTGGGTTTATAAAAATAAGGAGAGGTTAGCTTCTTAATGCCGTCTGTTGAGAAGACAAAAATGGAGCAAATTTTCACCTTTTGTGGTTATTATTTGTAGTGCTATAATTATATCCTCCAGAATAATCATTATAATTCATATATTACATATAGTTACTGTCACTCTCTTGTGATATAAAACATAATGACCCTTTCTATATCTATATAACTAAACTTCCTCCACCTGTATCTTTAGGAATTGCTGAGACATAGCTCCCAACCTAGACACTCCATTAAATTGATGAGTAAATAAATTTAAAAGACCAGCAATCCTTTCTAATTTATATGCTGCTTAAAGGTGTTATAAAGCAAAACTTGCTTATAGCATTTCCAGGCAGTCCACTCATCTACATGAAATAAAATTCACATATTTGATGGGCAGAATATGCTATTTATATTTATATCTCAATGGCTGCTTCCTTTGCAAATGGCTAAACCACCCTCAAGTAAAGCAAACACAGAAAATGCATGATTGTTCCACATTTTCTGCAAGCCTATGGATGCATTTTGCTCTACACACTGGCAGAATGAATTCCTTATGTCTTGGAATGGAAAACTCACAAACTGCCAGAGGAAGAGATAGTTCTTATTTGGGCCTTTAAATATAGTCTGTGTTTTTTGTGATTCATCCAGGTTTTTGTTTCTTATTTGGATTTTGTGTGTTTGTTCTTCTGTGAGTTGGAGGGTTTTGTTTTTGTTTTTAAAACTAATGGGATGTCCTTAAAAGACTATATTGCCAGTAAAAATACTTAAACTCTGTTTTTTCCCTTTTCAGAACAATATACCACTTCAGTTGCCTACATTTTCTCAGCTTTTGTGGTTTTTCACACGTGTTACTTGAGAATGTTGGCAGATCTGGAATTTTATGAGGAGAACCACACTACAGGTTTCTTTTTTCAAATCTTACTCACAGAGAAGTTTCTCTCCATGGCTTTCCAGGCTCAGGTCACACGCTCTCTTTGCTGCATGTCAGGAGCCAATTAGAGCATTTGTTCAGGCTGGAATGCTCTCTTCTCTCAGAGGCTGCTCTTTCCGAATTTGTTGGGCTTTTAATGCGATGTTGAAATCTGTTCCTGCTTGACTCCTACAGCTGGTTTTGATCAGTCTCCTCTAAAGAGGAAGTTTCAATTAGCACAGCTCCAAATGTGCTCTGGAGGTATATTTTTATGACTACTCAACTAATAGCACTCTTTGTTCCTAGTGGTGTGTGACTCCTTAACAAACACAGCCATTCGTGTGAGTCACGGAGTGACTTTATAGCAAGGCTAGGCTTTGCCAAAACCAGAAGAATGAGACGGCCAAATTGAATTAGTAGTTGAAACACATTAATTTATGCTAGATAAATGTTATTGTGGTCCCGTGGGCGAGTACTCAGGTCATAGGCTTTATGAACTATTTGCAGCAAGAGGGCTTTATGGCAGTAAATCAGCTCTAGAGCAGGACTTTGCAAAGGGCTAACAGCCACTTACTCTCTCCTGTTCCCTTAAATGGCCTCTGCCTTTTCCTCCTCCTTCTATTGAGACAGTTCACCATTTCTACATGTTTTGTGATATTTAACATATAAGCAGTTGGATTAATGATTTGTGTAGGCTTCGCCTGACTCTGGTTCAGACATGGACATCTATTACGGCTATGGCCCTCACCACAGGCAGCTGTGTGTTTATCATTCCAGACTACAGATCTCAGTGGGTACAGAGCTCTGGCTTAGCACCAGCTTTCGGAATCCGCGCAGCTGTGCCGTAAATGGAAACCTTGATGTCTCAAACACAGCATACACAACCAAGTCCTGACAAGGCTGTTTCTCTTCTGGGAAGGAATTAGATCCACTTAAGGCTGGATTATTTCTAGAGTAAGAAAAGTAGAAATAAGTGTTTTCTGGCTGCAAATTGTGGCAAGTGGGAGATGATGCCAAGAAAGAATTATGCATAAATGATAGTGTTTAAACTTGTTTTTATGTGTTTAGATGTGAATCTGCCAAAAAACTGACAAGGCCTCTCTGTTAGCATTTTTGCAGAGAGAGACCACTCATACACTGAACATTTTCTTAATAAAGAAATAATTATAAATCACTGGCATCTAGGCAGGTGGTAACCAGTTTACCTTAAACATGATCTCTTGCAAAACCCAGAGAAAACAACTGACTGGGCAAAGAGAGATGAATCGCTGCCTCTCCCATTCCAACTACCAAATTGCCTGTGTGTCAATCAAGGCCCTGGCAAATTTAGTGCAGTGGACAAGGGCTTGGGCTTCAATGTTAGTTTTTGGTTTAAATACTGATGGTACCTTTATTGGCTTGATAATCTTGAGTAACTTGCTACTCTCTGTGTCCTCATGTTTGAAATACATATATTATAATACCTACTTTTGCAGAGTTATTATTAAGATTAAAGACGTTCCTGAATATAAACCATTAACAAGACGTTGGGGAACAAGTTAACCCCTCAGTAAACAATAGCTTGCATTCATTATTATTGTTGCTATTATTACTGGTGTTGATCCAAAAGAAGACAACCTTTTATTTCAATCTGCCATTGGCTAGCAGAAAGAGCTGCTGGTGCAGTAGAGGTTGGCTTTTCCTGGCATAATCTATCCTTATTTTGTTCAGCCCATTGACCCTGACCTACCTAACACTTTGGTCCTGCTTTGCTCTGATGTTTTTTTTTTATATATATTTGAAGCAGCTGCTATAAAATTCATCTCAAAAATTTAGCATAGAGCAGAGAGACTGACATATGGCAAGGGCTCATCAAATTTCTTCTGAATTCAATACATATATTTCGGATTTTTAAAATTGCTTCCATACCCTTTCATCCAAGAATAGAAAAAAGAAAAAATACAATCTACCCCCTTGGACCTCTGAGTTTTCTGAATTAGTTCAATCCTATGTATATTGCTGTAGCTGAGTCCCCAGCTAAAGCCTGTTCAACTGTTTGAATTTAATCTATTGATTGCTATGCAATCATTACCTAGTGATTTGCCTAATTTAAAAAGGAAAATGCATATTTAGACAAAACTTTTTAGCCCATCTGTGTATATAAGCATATTAAAATATTTTTTGTTCTGTTTCTCATTTTAAATTGGAGTTCCTTAAGACCAGATCTAGCATCTTCTCAAACTCCAAAAAATGTCTGTAGCAGCTTCTTTAATATGTATCTACTGAATGTTACATGTAGGTGATATATGTGGCTTAATTTTCCCTGGTCAATTTAACCTTCTAAGTCATCACACAAAATGTCTTATTCTATGGGCTTTTTGCTGAGCTACTAAGAAAAGTTAAGTATAATGTAATGTGGAAATAGTTGTTAGGCCTCAACACCTGGGCTTTTTAAGACTGTGTCATCTTTAATATTAAAAGCTCAGTGAGAGTAAGGGCACTGACTCTCTAGTTCTTGTCCCCTAGTTTATCCTAAAACAGTTCTCTGGCACAAAAGCCTTAAAGTATTTGTTGAAGTAATTATTTAGTAAATGAAAAATTGTTGAACAATACATTAAACTTATTTCTTTCCCATCTTTCTGACTTCGAGTTGTGTTTTCTGCTTTTTCCTGCTTCTTAGCCATGCACTTTTTATTATTGAAACCACCTCCCGAAGGATCAATTTTTATGAAAAAATTAGAACTGATATATTATCAGAACAGTTGTATAGTAAACAAATGATGAAATTTGCATAAGAAATTGTCTCATGCCAAGACTGCTGTTTTTTAAACTACAACCAATAAATGTTTCTTCTGGTGCTTTCTGAGTGACTCAAAGTGCTAAGACATGTCCTTGATATATTAACAGACTGAAGTCCATTGTGTAACATTATGAAGAGCATCTGTCTCTGGCCAGGAGTGATGGGGGTTCATAAGCTTCCCACGGAGATGGGTAATCAATAAAAGTTCTATGCTTAGGATTTTGTACATTTTGTTAATTGGGCCAAAGCAATAGGCCTTTGTGGCAATTATTCAGACAGTGATGTAAAAAGATAGCCTGACAAACAAACCCCCATAATCCACTTATATCTCACAGAAGCCAAAGTGTTGGAAAAGCCTATTAGCAAGCTCTCTGCCTGTCTGTTTGGAGATGTTGTTAAATCGAGAGTCTGCTCAGCACCTGAGGCAGTCTGTTAATAAAGATCGTTTGTAGCAGATTTCTGTTCTATTAAGAATGGACATAAAACAGCATAATTTAAAACATGTCAATAACTCAAGGCAAAAATGCCAAACATAGTCTGTTCTGTCTTTATAAAATGGAGCCAAGTATACACAAGGAAACTGCCAGAAAGGCTTCTGCTGACTGCATTTAGAGATGGTTCGTGGTGAATAATGTAATCCTTCAAGTTAAAACAACCTCATAGGCGGGTATCTTTGTGTCTTTTCTGTAGTAAACTCAAGGGATCTTTTCTATTTAGGGGCCAATGAGATTTCTAACCTCCTAGAAAATGCCTTCAAGCCTGTGCCCTCTGTCAACCTCATGAATTTATAATAGCTTGTGAGTGTTTCATTGTTTTGTTTTGTTTTCCTTGTTCTTTTTTTCTCCTGAGTGGCATTTATGGGCTCTTAAAGAACAGATCTTTATAGACACTGAGCTAGGGTCAAGATGTGTTATAGAGATTCACTAAGGAATTTAAAACTACCAAGCACAGTGCTACCCTTTGTTTTATACATTTGATTAAATATGCTAGTCTGTTTTCAATGACTGTGCTGTATTTTGAACACAAAAACAAGGACCAGAAAGTCAATATTCTCACAGTGTTTATCTGGCACTTACTATATTATAATGGCAAAGACTGATTGGTAACATTCTAAATGAGTGCTTCAGGAGGATGAGAAGAGGACTTGGATGACAGTGCATCACTGCAGGTGTGTATGAAACCCTGCCATGTTTAACAGACCTGTAGATTAAAATTTAACATGCTGTCTCCCACATTAGATTTGGGTAGATGGTTGAGCTTGAATGATATTATCTGCTCTATTAGAAGGCCTCTCATGAACTGAGTGGTGGTTTAATTAAATCAAGTAGGTTGAGAGAAGTAGTTTGGCAGTTTCAATTGATTTATTGTGTTTGTGACATCTGGGCCTGATTTATTGTATTGACTCGCAAAATTGTTTTTGGACATTCACTCTACATATTTTTCTCTGGTCTGGGGGACTCATAGCTTATATGTATGCAGCATTTTCATTCTACCATGATTTTAGTTTTGTCTTTTTGTTGCTATTATTTTGGTAGGATGGCAAACTATTGAATTATCTTGTAGAGATTCTGTGGGTTTATATGCATGAAGAGGGCTGCTTAAGCAGGAGTACAGGATTGAAGCTCATTATTCATCATCCAGACTAAGTTTGTTGGAGACGAGTGAGAGAGATTGGCTGATATTTTTTCATTTAGTTTATAAATTGTAAAGCTATTTGTTCCATGTTACAGTTTTCTAAATTTTTTAGCTTGGGTCTTGGACATAAATGTGAACACCATGTCATAGAAAGTTTGTTTCCAATTATCTAAAAGCAGGTAGCATGTCCAGCTAAACATTATAAATAAGTGTCCCCCAATCCAAATTTTATCGTAGGCAAGTCTATTTTAGAAACTCTTCACTTCAAACTCCACAAAGTATGTATAAGAAGGGAGGGGACAGAAGAGTCAAGCTGCAATTTTTGCCAAAGGGGAGGAGGGGAGAAGGTAAGCAGGTCCCAATCAGCCTAAATGTCTTGTAAATCTATGATTTAGTGGTTGCATATCCCAGTTACAGATGCTATAATGACGCACTAGGCTCCCACTTCCATAGCTCTCTACAGCTGGGGCCACTTAGCTCCTAACTGAATCTCCAGTCAGGGTTCTGGAACAAATCATGGAGAATTTAAGGAAACCTAGGTAAATATATCAGGCAAATCAACTTCAGGTTAACCTGTGGCTTAGCTCACTTTGACCTTCTGCCTCAGAATTAGAAGCTAGCCTTTGCCATTGTTCTTGGTACTTAGCCTCTAAGTGGTGTTTAACCCACTTAGAATGAGGGTTTTTTTTATTCTTACACCGTTTTCTCTTTTTCAGTAGACTACTATTCCTTTTCTAAATACCAACAGTGCTGTTTTGAACTCAAGGTTGGGATGTACCTGACACTAACCATCTGAATGTTTGGATATTTGCCTTTTGCCAGTGGCTAGACTCCACTGATACCCCCTCCTGTTCATACAAATGTCTACAGGATGCTATTGCATCTACCACTCAATGTAGTCTGCCCCATTAAACTAGGCTCACTCTTTTATGCAAGTGTTTATACATCTTAATACACAGAATTATCTACATTCTTTCCTTCAGAATCCTGAGTTTTTCCTTATTTCCCTTTGTGGGCTTATCAATTTAAATAGAGAATGATTGCTTACCACCAATCTACACTGCTATTTAGGGTTAACTTTAAAACTTTACTTGATTTTCTATGGTACCCAAGTTGCTTCAGAAAACTTATAACCTTATTTTATTTTCTAAGAGCTGTTGAATGGAATTCTCCAAATTGGGTGAGATGGGATATGTGAAATGAAATTCAATCATAAGAGACACCAAACACCTACTTATATTTAACATAGACAGACATGAATTTTAGCCCAGCATAAAATCTTCTTGGAAAAACCTCATTCATATCAACCTTCAGTAGGAAATAATACTAAATTATGTTTTAAAAACCAACTTTACGATTTCCAGGCAAGATGGCGATGGAATAGGTCGGACTGTGAGACTCTCCACAAAAGCGAGTATACATAAAGACTACAAGAGTGAGTGTGTGATGGTAGGTGAGTGAAAGTTTGTCTTAGGGGAGACTTAGGTTCATGCACCTGGGGCTCTCCTCTGGAGGTGACTGCAACCTACCACCACCCTGAGATTAGAGTCCCAGGGGTGCAGGATTGTATGCCATTCTCAGTGCTCTCTTGAAAGGAGGCAGCGGAGGATGGTGGCCCCTCACCACCTGGCACCCAGGCCACGCCATCACCTGCAGTAGCAGACCAGGCACAATCAGGAGGCTCCATGGAGACAGCAGGTCAGGGAAATCTGGAATAAAGCTCCAACATGGGTAACAAGATGCCCACGGGCGCCATCTTCTTAGTCCTGGGACCAGCAGAGACCTGCATTGCCCCATGCAACTCTGCTCAGCTTCCATCTTGGGACCCAAAGGATATCTTCTTATCAGATTCAGAGAGACAGACGTCCCTCCCCCATGCTGGAACAGGAACAGACACTCAGATCTGAGTGGGAGACTTTATAGCAGCAGCAAATAGAATAAATCTGGATCTGATTCATCCTCCTCCCACAGTAGTCCATGGGGCATCTGACCCACGCTAAGAGCAACCCTATCAGCCTGTACTGAGAAGTGGAAGGGAGAGGCTGGAGACCAGAGCCACTCCCTAAGGTGGAGGCCTGAGAGGAAACCGCAGTCACAGAAATGGCCAGAGAGTAATTTTTTTTCTTGTTGGTTTGTTGTTTTAGTTATAGTTTTTGCATTTTTTTCTTCACTCTTTCTGTTTTTGTTTGCATTTTTGTACTTGCTTTGTTTCTGTTATTTTAATGGTTTTTTAGATTATTTGTTTATGTATCGGTATTTTTGAGGAAGAGTACACCAACGGGGGGATATTGTTTATTTGATTGTATGATTGTGTGTATGTTTTTGTTTTGTTTTGTTTTTGTCTTTGCTTGTCTCTCTGTTTATTCATTTTTTCTATCTTTGCTTGTCTCTCTGTTTATTCATTAGTTGGTACACCTGTCTGTTTTCCTTCTTTTTCCTCTCTCTCCCCACCTCCCTTTCATCATCCTCTTTCCTTTTTCCATTCTTTTACCTTTTTTTGTCTCATTTTGCTTTCAGGGAGCAAACAGACACTCCCACTGCATGGACAAATTGTAAGGCAGTGGAAAAGTGGGTCCAGGGGGCCCACACACCTGTCAGCAGATACTGGGATCTGCAGATAACTTCACAGCTCACCCCTTAACTAAATCTCAAAACTGCAAAAAGCACAGACTCCCACTCCTAGTTAGGCCTCAGAATTGAATAAAACCAGAAGATCTACATAAAGAAGAATAGGAGATTAAGCAAATAGAAATAAAAGCTATTCCCCCAATCACTGAACAACAGAATTAAAGAGAGGGTTTAAAAAGGGAGAGGGGGAGCATCCACAAATGAAGAAAAACCAAAGGAAGAATATGAGTCTCACACAGACCTCTGGGAGGTCAGCCACTGAGAATATAGACTTTGGAACTCAAACAATGAAGAGTCTCAAGAATGACTGGTCTCAAACCACAAACCCAGATATCAATTTATTAACAGAGAGAATAAATAGAAATGAGGAGAGACAAGAGGAAAGAATGAAGGAGTTGAAAAATGAGATAACAGCAATAAAAAATACAGTGAATGAAATAAAAAACTGATAAGCATGGAAAGCAGAATTAAACAGGCAGAAGAAAGAATATCAGAGCTTCAGGATCAAAATATGGAACTAACCCAAACTGTTAAAAACATAGAAAAGAAGCTTAAAAAGACAGAACAAAACCTTCAAGAGATGACAACAAATGAGAAGACTAACTCCTAGACATATAGTAATTCGCCTACACAAAGCAGGTATAAAAGAAAAAATCCTAAAGGCAGCAAGAGAGAAAGGTCAGACTACCTACCAGGGAAGAACAATTAGAATAGCAGCTGACTTATCTACAGAAACACATCAGGCTAGGAGAGCTTGGAGCCCAATTTTCAAAGTTCTCTAAGATAAACAACTATAGCCAAGAATTACCTACCCAGCTAAGCTAAATTTCATCAGTGATGGAGAATTAAAATCCTTCCCAAACCTTCATTCCCTAAGAGTTTGCACTGCCTCCAGACCAGCTCTACAAGAAACACTTAAGAAAGTATTAAACACAGTAGAAAGGAAAAAAAGAATGACAACGCCCTTCACAAGAATGCAGGAAAAAGATTGAAAACACACATGAATCAACCCAAAAATCAAAAGAAAGACAGCAAAAAAAAATAGCAGCAATAACAAGAAACTCTATAAGAACCTCATGACAGAGATAAACTCTTACATATCAATAATTAGCCTGAATATGAATAACCTAAATGTACCACTGAAAAGACATGGAATGGCAAATTGGATAAAATATCAAAGGCTACAATATAATGTCTGCAAGAGACTCATCTCACCAGAAAGGACACTCAAAGACTCGAAGTAAGAGGATGAGAAACAAAATTTCAGGCAAACAGAACACAAAAGAAAGCAGGAGTCATGATCTTAATATCAGACAAAATACCCTTTAAGCTATCAAAAGTTTAAAAAGATATGGGAGGCCACTACATAATGATCAAAGGTTCAATCCATCAACAAGAAATATCCATCCTAAATATATAAGCACCCAACATAGAAGAACCAACTTTCATAAAGCAGCTTCTAGGTAAACTAAAAAAAGACCTTGACTCTAACACTATCATAGCTGGGGTCTGAAACACTCCACTAACAACCCTAGACAGATCATCAAGGCAAAATTCAACAAGGAGATTCAGAACCTCAAAGTGACGTTTGACCAAATGGACTTAATTGATACCTACAGAACACTCCACCCAACAACCATGGAATATACATTCTACTCATCACCACATGGAGATCGACCCATTCTCGGCCATAAATCTAAGCTTGACCACATTCTCAGCCATAAATCAAGCATAAATAAATTCCATAAGATTGAAATTCTGTCATGCACCTTCTCAGATCACAGTGGAATAAAAATAAATATCAACACCAACAAAGTTTCCCACAAACCCATAAAGACATGGACACTAAACATCATAATGATAAACAACTCCTGGGTCAACACAAAAATCAAACCAGATATTAAAAGATACCTGGAAATAAATGAAAATGAAGAAGCACCTTACTAAAATCTCTGGGATGCCCTGAAAGCGATCCTAGGAAGGGAATTCATATCTCCATGAACACACATGAAGAAAATGGAAAGATCACAGGTTAACAGCTTAACAGATCACCCAAGGAAGCTGTAAGAGCAAGGCCAGCAAAACCCTAATTTCAGCAGAAGAATCTGGATGACCAAAATAAAAGCCCAAATTTGGAACATAGAAGACAAAAATATAGTACAAAAAAAAGCCCTGGACCAGATGAAAACATACAAGGAGGAGCTGATAACAATCTTATTGAAAGTATTCCAGGCAATAGAGAAAGATGGAACTCTCCCCAAAACATTTTATGAAGCTAAATCACATTGATACCCAAGCCAGGTAAAGACCAACAAAAAAAGAGAATTGCAGACCAATATCTTTGATGAACATAGATGCTAAAATTCTCAACAAGATCCTAGCAAACAGGATTCAACAACACGTCTCAAAAATCATCCATCATGACCAAGTAGGCTTTATCCATGGGATGCAAGACTGGTTCAATATTCGTAAGACCATAAATGTAATTAAATACATCAACAGATGTCAAAACAAAAACCACATGATTATATCATTAGATGCAGAAAAGGCTTTTTGACAAAATCCAGCACCCCTTCTTGATAAAAACCCTCGAACACCAAGGCATGGGTGGAACATATCTCAAAATAGTAAAATCCATCTACGAGAAACCCACAGCCAGCATACTCCCAAATAGACAAAAATTGGAACCATTTCCCCTGAAAACTGGAACAAGACAAGGATGCCCACTCTCACCCTTCCTGTTCAATATAGTTTTGGTAGTCCTAGATAGAACAATCAGAGAAGAGAAGGTGATCAGAGGTATCCAAATGGGAAAAGAGGAATTCAAGTTATCCTTCTTTGCAGATGACATGATTGTATACCCTTGAAAACCCAAGAGAGGCTGTCAAAAACCTCCTTGCTTTGATAAAGAACATTGGCAAAGCCTCAGGGTATAAAATAAATGTGCAAAAGACAATCGCATATCTTTACACCAATAATAAATAAACAGAAACCCAAATAAAAAGCACAATCCCATTCACAATGAAATACCTTGGCATCTTCCTAACCAGAGACGTTAAAGACCTTACAATGAAAACTACAGAACACTGCTCAAAGAAATCAAAGATGACACAAACAAGTGGAAAAATATCCCATGCTCATGGATTGGAAAAATCAACACTGTTAATATGTTCATCCTACCCAAGGTAATCTACAGATTTAATGCAATACCCATCAAATTACCAGCAACATTCTTCTCATATCTAGAACAAAATACAGGAATTCATATGGAAACATAAATGACCAAGAATAGACAGAATAATCCTCAGCAAAAAACAAAAAACAAAACAAAACAAAAAAAAAAAACAAAGCAGGAGGTATCACACTCTTAGACTTTAAACTTTATTATAAAGCTACAATATTCAAAACAGTTTGATATTGGTACAAGAACAGTCATATAGACTAACGGAATAGAATTGAGATTCCAGAAGCAAAACCTCAATTTCTCAACCAACTCATCTGGACAAAGCCTCCATCACCTACCACTGAGGAGACGAGAACCTATTCAGTAAATGGTGCTGGGAAAACTGGCTAAACACATGCAGAAATCAAACAGGACCCCTATCTATCCCCATACCCAAAAACTGACTCTAAATGGATCAGAGACCTAAATGTAAAACCTCAAACCATAAAAACCTTGGAAAATACAGGAGACACCCTATGGAAATTGGAACTGGCAACCAATTCCTGAGCAAAACCCGAAATGCACAGGCCATAAGAGATAAGATAGACAAGTGGGACCTCATTAAACTGACAAGTTTCTGCATAGTCAAAGAAACCATAAAGAGAGCAGGGAGACAGCCCATAGACTGGGAAAAAATATTTGCCAACTCCATGTCTGACAAAGGCCTAACATCAAGGATCTACAAGGAACTTAAACATCCTGGAAAGAAAAAAACAAACAGCCCCACTACAAAGTGGGCAAAAGATATGAATAGGCACTTTTTAAAAGAAGACATACAAGCAGCCAACAGATACATGAAAAATGTTCAGCATCACTAGTCATCAAGAAGATACAAATTAAAACTATACTGAGATGCCACCTGACTCCAGTCAGAATGGCCATCATCAATAACTCAAAAAATAACAGTTGCTGGAGAGGATGTGGCAAAAAGGGAACACTTCTACACCATTGGTGGGAGTATAAACTAGTACAACCTCTGAGGAAGTCAGTGTGGCGATTTCTAAAACCTCTAAAAATCAACCTCCCATATGACCCTGCAATCCCCCTACTGGGAATATACCCGGAAGAACTCAAATCACTCTATGAAAAAGATACCTGCACATGTATGTTTATTGCAGCATTGTTCACAATAGCAAGATCATGGAACCAACGACGCTGCTCATCAAAAGAGGACTGGATAAAAAAAATGTGATACATATACACGATGGAATATTATGCAGCCATAAAGAAGAACAAAATCATGAATTTCACAGCAACCTAGATGGAATTAGAGTTTATAATACTGAGTGATCTTTCACAGAAACAAAGAGCTGAGAATCACATGTTCTCACTCATAAGTGGACCTTGAACAACTACTGTAATACTATAAGAAAAGGATTGACAGTGGTAGGAAACTACATGGGGTGGGTGGCAGGAGTTGGGATTAACAGTAGTCAATATCTGCCTCGGGAAGGGAAGGCACACCTCATCAACAAGGGTATCTGCATAATGAATATTTGTATACCTAACCCTTAACTGTACCCCACAATTTTAAAATAAATTTAAAATAAAATATAAAAAAGAGAAAGTTGTCAAAAGACATGAATAGACATTTCTCAAATGAAGACATTCAAGCAGCCAACAAATATGAAAAATGCTCAGCCTCACTGATCATCAGAGAAATGCAAATAAAAATGCTAATGAGATATGAATTCTGACAGTTAAGTTTGCAAACTCATCCAGCAAAAAGTGCTACATACTTCATTGCTGAATATCACTATGATCACCTGCTAAGTACTCCCCTTGGGAAGCTATGCACTGATGCCAGCATCTAGTTCACCTGTCAAAGCAATTTTGAAACTTTTTTCTGGAATGGTTATCAGAGCTATCATCATGTTACCCTTGATGTCCTGAATGTCATCAAAATGTCTTCCTTTCATCATTTCCTTTATCTTTGGGTAAAGAAAAATGTCATTGAAGGCCAGATCAGGTGAGTAGCAAGGGTGTTCCAATACAGCTATTTGTTTACTGGCTAAAAACTCCTTCACAGACAGTGCTGTGTGAGCTGGTGCATTGTCATGATGTAAGAGCTCCTTCAGGACCATTTTTACACACACCTTTCTCATGCCAAGATTTTCAGTTAAGAGTTTTCTGTTTCTCTATCAATGTTTACTTGGTCTACTATACTTCTCACAGTCAGCTGATGATTTTGATACACAATTTGATGGATTTTTGCACTGTTTTCACCAGTTCTGCTCATTACTGGCCATCCTAGCCTCTCTTCATCAGTAATGCTTTCTTTCCCCTCAGAACAATGTTTAATCTATTTGTGCACTGCCATTTTCTTCATGGCATTGTCCCTATAAACTCGGACTAACATGTCCCTGATATCACTTCCACTCTGGTCAAGTTTAACAAGAAATTTAATGCTTGTTCATTGCTCTACTTCAAACTCTGATAGTCTTCCAACAGCACACAAAAACATGCAACTACAATAATGAACACCACTCATCAAGACACTGCCACACGTCAGCACAAAAACTGCTATGAGACACTGATATACCAAGGTTATGAAACTTTATCGAGTTGTTTGTACAATGCTGTCAACATAAGCTTATGGTGACACATTTGCAAATGTAATTGTCAGACCTCATATCACCTAACACCAGTAAGGATGGCTATCATGAAAAAGTCTAAAAATGACAAATATTGGTGTGGCTACAGAGAAAGAGGGATGCTACTACACTGTTGGTGGGAATGTAAACTAGTTCAACCTTTGTGGAAAGCAGTGTGGTATTTTCTCAAATAACTAAAAATTAAATTTCCATATGACCAGCAATCCCACTTCTGGGAATATACTCAGAAAAACATAAATCACTCTACCAAAAAGACACCTGCACATGTTTACTCACTGCAGCACTATTTACAGTAACAAAAACATGGAACCAACCCAAATTCCCATAGAAAATGGACTGGATAAAGTGTGGCAAAAAGCTGCCACTCACATAATGTAAATCCAAGTCTCCTATAGAGGCCAATGCACACAATGGAATTTTATATAGCCTTAATGAAGAATAAAACCATGCCTTTTGCAACAACTTGGATGCAGCTGGAGACCATCATACTAAGTGAACTATCACAGAAACAAAGAACGGGATACCGCATGCTCTCATTCATAAGTGGGTCCTGACAACTGATCACATGAGCCCAAAGGTGTGAGAAACAGACACTGGACACTACTAAAGGAGAGAGGGAAGGCGGGGGGATAATGAGCATACAACAACACACTGGGTACTAAGTCCACTATCAGGGAGAGAGAGGGCATGCTAGAAGTCTAAACGTCACCTGCACACAATTTACTTATGTAGTAAATCCTCACATGTAGCATACAACTCAGTGAAATAAAATAATATATTAAAAAAGGAAGACACAAGAATGTAATAAAAGCAATTCCCTATAATGATTATGGAGGAAGACAGGTAATCTGGAACAGAGATAAAGCTTTATATTTCAAAGTCTACCTTTTATACGAGGGGAGACCCAAAAATCCCCGGAATTGATTGATTATAAATTGTGTATTTAGTCTTACATGTTTAAACTCCAGTCACCTTCAAAGTACTCTCCATTTGATGCCATACGTCTATTAAGGTGATTTTCCCACTGCTTAAAAGTTCTTGAACTCATCAATTTTGATGCCTTCAAGTGCTTCTGCTGTTTTTTGTTTTGCCTCTTTCACATCTGCAAAACATTTCCCTTTGAAGGCTTTTTTCATGCAAGGAAACAAAAATAGTCCTTCATAGTGAGGTCGAGTGAATAGGGAGGGTAAGGTACAGGGGTTAGGTAGTGTTTGGTCAAAAACTGCTAAACATTTTGAGTGGTGTGGGCAGCAGTACTCGTAAACAAACCCATAGGCAAACACATTGAAAAAAATCTCTAAAGAAAAAAAAACCCACTGAACCTGAATGCAACCTCTCACAACAATGCTAGCTGGTATACGAATGCCAATAGGGTCCTAGAACACTTACCTAGCAAGGGAAGCCTGTACTACAAGGGGCCTGCCCTCCAAAAGATAATTCCGGGTTTTGGGGGGCCCCTTGTATAATTTTGATTTTAAACCATTGGAACATATTACTTATTTTTAAAATACCATTTTTGAGTAAGTAATAAGGAAATAAGGGATAAAAGGATAAAGTTAGTTCAATGAGCCAGGTGCAGTGGCTCACGCCTATAATCCCAGCACTTTGAGAGGCGGAGGCTAGAGGATTGCCTGAGCCCGCTGGGCAAGAATTTGTCTCACCAAAAAATCAAAAAGTTAGCCGGGTGTGGTGGCGCCTGCCTGTAGTTCCAGCTACTTGGAAGGCTGAGGTGGAGGGATTACCTGGGCCTAGCAGGTCAAGGCTGCGGTGGCCGTGAATGTGCCACTGCACTCCAACCTGTGTGACAGAGTGAGACTCCAATTCAAAAATAAAATAAAATAGTTAGTTCGATGAGCTTAGGAAAAAAAGAGGGGAGATGAATGGCAGAATAACTCAAGTAAGAGAAGATCAGCAGCACAGCACCTGGAGTTTGGGAGCAATCCCTCCCAA
>CAUYQG010201443.1:0-10084 GCA_963574415.1 Tarsius wallacei | reverse complement strand
TTTTTAGTTGGAGTCTAACTCTTGCCCCAGACTGGAGTGCAGTGGCCGCTCCCAGCCACCGCAGCCTCGACCTGCTGGACTCAGGCGATCCTTCCGCCTCAGCCTTCCAAGTAGCTGGAACTACAGGCGCGCGCTACCACGCCTGGCTAATTTTTGGTTTATTGTAGAGATGAGGTCTCGCCAAGTTGCCCAGGCGGGTCTCGAACCCGCGGGCTCAGGCAATCCACTCACCTCAGCCTCCCCAAGCGAGGGATTACAGGCTGAGCCACCGAGCCCGGCTCCATCTACCTTTCAATATAAATGATTTCAAGAAGAAAATCAGAAATTTATAAGAGGACTGAGAAATCATTTAAAACAGTCTGTGAGTAAGGAGAGCAGTCATAACATAAATATCTGGAATTAAGAAATTTCACAAGATTCTAAAAATTTATAGTGCCTAATTGAATAATTGTATTTTATCCATTCAATCTGTAGGGAGTAATGATGGCACTGAGAAACAATTCTAATGCTTTTGAAAATTCAACTAATTTTTCTTTTTTTCCTCTGATTTATAGCCAGATACTTGGATGAAACCTTCCATTAAACTTGCTAACATTACCTCCTACTTGGTTTTTAAAATTTCCTTAGTTTTAGTATCATTTTGTTCCTTTGGTTGTTAAAAACAAACTATTTTGCATGGCACATTATGCCAAGAAAAATTCACTTTATTAAATAAACTCAAGTAATATATGGTATTCCTATTACATAAGTTTTTTTATATGAAAAAAAAGCTGGTGTGTACACATTCTTATTTTTTTGTAATAGTTAACTAGGGGCAACTTTTAGTAACCAGGAGGAGAATATTATATTCTGAAATGAATAACTTAAATCTGTTTTCTCTTTTATCTAAGCATGTTTGTGCAGTGTTCATTTTCAGTCCTGGAAGAGGCCACAGGGACATGACGTGTTCAAAACAGGCATAATTCAGTGCTCCTTTCTGTGAGTGAAGCCAGTGCAGGGAAAGGCCACGCTGACTTGGACATATTAGAATGGTGAGGATCCCACCACTCAGGTCAGGACAATAATGCTTAGTTATTGTGCCACAAGCAAGAGCTCCTGGCTAATTCACACAGGTCACATACTGTGATTTTGTTCATTTCAAGAAATAATTCAGAAAAGTAAACAAGAATCATCTTTTGAGAGCATGTATAAAGGGCTTTGGGCTGAATGACTTGGCTGTCACAAAACACCCTCTTCTCTTAAAGCTTTTCCCTCGTACTTTTGCAGAGACTTTTGGCTCTACACCTCTGTTATGAAAGGGTGTTCTGCACCGGAGCCAGGCCTCCGATTTCCATGCAGGTTCAGAATCAACAATCACAGTGCTCACCTTTTACCCCCCATTGCCTCCATTCTCTCCCCTCCCCTCCTTTATGGCAACGTGTATATTTTTATAAATCCTCTCCCTTTCTCAAAGTTAAAGAAAAGAGAGACATAGGTAAACACAGATGCTCCTGCTGTAGCACCATATGGAAACGCACTTTCTAAACAAGCAAGCTGGAGATCTGGGAAGTGCGCTGAGCTGTCCCAAGCTGTCCCCTGGGAGTGTGCAGCTGGAGGGGATTCTTTATTCAAAAGAGCAAAGGAGAAGAGTATGTGTTGTGGGGGTTTCGTGGGGGGCGGTGCACAGTGGAATGATCAATGTAATCTATAGGGACATGCAGAGCGAATTCTGCAAAATGTTAATCTCCTCCATCTCCTGTGGTTCTCAGCTTCTCCAATTTTAAGTTCATAGTGGCCTTCTAGAGCCACTTGAAATTTGAGAAGTCAGATTTATTTATTTATTTATTCATTTTTTTTTTGAGTTGGAGTCTCACTCTGTCGCCCAGACTGGAGTGCAGTGGCCGCGCCCAGCCACCGCAGCCTCGACCTGCTGGGCTCCGGCGATCCTTCCGCCTCAGCCTTCCGAGTAGCCGGAACTATAGGCGCGCGCTACCACGCCTGGCTAATTTTTGATTTATTGTAGAGATGAGGTCTTGCTTGCCCAGGCGGGTCTCGAACCCGCAGGCTCAGGCAATCCACTTACCTCAGCCTCCCAAGGCGCGGGATTACAGACTGAGCCACCGAGCCCGGCTTGAGAAGTCAGATGTAGATGAACTTTCTGGGTGTTTCTTTTACTGCTTACAATTTATGGGTTTCATTTAATCAGAATTAATTACAAAAGGCTATCTGTAGGAACACAAAGTGGAAGTCCTATTACTTCCTTTTTTTTTTTTTTTTTAAAGCGATAGGGTCTTGCTATGTTGTCCAGGCTGGTCTTGAAATCCGACCTCAAGCAATTCTCCTGTTTCAGCTTCCCAAAGTACTAGGATTACAGGAGTCAGCCGCCGCACCCAGGCTATTACCCTTTCTTGATCCGTAGTTACTATGCTAGCTTTTAATATTCCAATAGATGAATACAGATATGCTTTCTTTGACAGCATAGATTGTCTCTTCTTTTTATATGCCCTGTAACATAAACCTGTTACTGTAAACATTCATAAATGGATAAATGGGTTGATGAAAGAATTATTACACATAGTTTGAATTAATGATTAACGACTAGATCTCTGTGAAATCTCATTGACTTCTTTGCTTCCTTTAATTTGTAGATTATATCCTTTTTGAGAGGTTGTAAATGCTTCATTAAACTGGCAAGCCATATGCAGAAGAATGAAGTCAGACCCCTAGAGTTAAATGTAAGACCTGAACTATAAAAATCCTAGAAAATCTTGGAAAAAGTCTTTGAACAGCAGACTAAACAAATAATTTATCATGAAAGTCACAAAAGCAAGTGTGACAAAACAAAAAAATAGGCAAATAAGAGTTAATTAAGCTAAAAGCTTCTGCACAATAAAATAAGTCATTAACAAACAAACAGAAAGCATGTGGAATGGGAGAAAATATTTGCAAATTTTGCCTCAGACAAAGAACTAATATCCAAAATCTACAAGGAACTCAAACAACTCAACATGAAAAAACAACCCCATCAGAAGGTGGGAAAAAGACAAATAGACATTTCCCAAAAGAAGACACACAAGTGGCCAGCAAACATTTGAAAAGATGCTCAATATCACTCATCATCAGATAAATACAAGTTAAAACCACAGTGAGATATCACCTTATACCAGTTAGAATGGTGATTATTAAAAAGTCAAAGAACAGTAGATGTTGGCACAGATGTGGAGAAAAGGGAGCACTCATACAATATTGGTGGGATTGTAAACTAGTTCAACCAATATAGAAAACAGTATAGAGATTTCTCAAAGAACTAAGAATAGAATTACCATTTGACTCAGCTATCCCACTACTGGATATCCACCCAAAGGAAAATAAATCATTATATAAAAAAGATACCTGGGCAGGTATCTTTTTTGTAGAATGATTTGTGTTCCTCCAGGTATATTCCCAGGAGTGAGATTGCTGGGTCATGAGCCCATGTGTTTGAGACCAGCTTGGGCAACATGGCGAGACCTCATCTCTACAATAAATAAAAAAATTAGCTGGCGCATGCCTGTAATTCCAGTTACTTAGAAGGCCAAGCCTAAGGATCATCTGAACTCAGCGGGTCAAGGCTGTGGTGGCCGTAAGCATACCACTGCACTCCAGCCTGGGTGACAGAGTGAGATTCCGGCTCCCAAAAAAAAAAAAAAAATTTGCCTCACTGTTTTCCACAGAGTTTGTACTAGTTTATATTCCCACCAACAGTGTAGAAGTGTTCTCTTTTCTCCACACCCATGTCTATATCTGTTGTTTTTGATTTATTGATGATGGCCATCCTTACTGGTGTTAGGTGGTATCTCAATGTCTTTTTGATTTGCATTTCTCTGATGATTAGTGAGGCTGAGCATCTTTTCATGTATCCGTTGGCTGTTTGTATGTCTTCTTTTGAGAAGTGTCTATCTTTGTCTTTTGCCCACTTTTTAATAGGGCTGTGGTACATGTATACGATGGCATATTATGAAACCAGAAGACCAAATTACGGATTTCACACCAACTTGGATGGATTTAGATTCCATCATACTGTGATCTCTCACAGAAACAAAGGACTAAGTACCACATGTTCTCACTTATAAGTGAGTCCTGAATATCTATCACAATTCTAGAAGAAAGGGATCAGCAGTAGAGGGACACTGCCGGGGGTGGGGTACAAATAACCTCACTAAGCATACCAGATCCTAAACCAGGTGAAGTGAGGTCCAGGTGGAGGCCCAAACTTCACCTGCTTGTAAACCACTCATGCACCTAATTCCAACTTGTACCCACATCTTTATAATAAAATAAAGTAGAAAAAAAAAAGATACTTGGATGTTCATTGCCACACTAGTCACAATGGCAAAATCATGGAACCAACCTAAATGTCCATCAACAATGGACTGGATAAATAAAATGTGGTACATATACACCATAGAATGCCACACAGTCATAAATAATGAATGAAATCGGATCCTCTGCAGCAATATGGGTAGAGGTGGAGAACATCATCCTAAGTTAACCAGCTCAGAAACAGAAAACCAAACCCTCCACATGTGTTAAGGGCCTTCCCAGAACAAAGAGAAAGTCACGTGGCATAATCAATGTCTAAGTGTGCATGTGAATCCTGTACAACCCTGTACCATAAAATACCCAATCAAAATGTAGCTTGCCATATAAGGGAGACAAAGGGGCTAGAAGGTCAAAGAAGTTAGTGAAAAGTACATAAGGCAATGCCCCACTGCGTTTGGAGCTCAGCCTTTGGACGTGAATCTGCTGGGCCAGTGTCACCACAAATAAACACTGCTTTCTGGCAAAGAAGTCTTGGTCTCCCATCTCTCTGTAAAGGGTCCTTACCACATACATTCTCACGTATGTGTAGGAGCTAGCTGGCCACAAAGATGGAACTAATCAACACTGGGGATATCAAACTAAGGGGGTAGGTGGAGAGGGAAGTTAGGGTTCAGAAGTTACCTGTAAGATCCAGTGTTCACTATCTGGTGAGTGGACTGCCTGAAGTCCAACCCCTACCAGTACATAATATGCCTACGCAGTAAATATACATTTGTACTCCCCCAAATCTAAAATAAAAAAGTAATAACATAAACATTGATAAATATTTTTAGAAAACTTTTTAGACATCAGGTAGGTCGGTATTTTTTGGAGTCAAGAAGTTGGAACAAAATATCAAATATGATTGCTACTCCTCTTTCTAACAGTATCACACTGGTGTTCAAACATTGAGTCACAAAGCAGTATTTGCTGTACTTTTTTTGTGTGTGAGCTCTGAATAAATCTGGGAACAAGGAAAGGGTTGAAAAGATATGTTTGAAGCAATTCAGTACCTTGGGGGAAAACAGCTTCAAACTTCCAAGAGTTTCTCTGCAGCTGGGAAAATGAATTTGTGTAAAACTTTTTTTCATGGTTAACTCCAAAACATGAACACTGGCTCTCTATACTACATTGATTCATGTCTTATCCAGAGAGACAGATTCACATCTCTGTTGGGATGTACTTGCAAGGATTTCCTGTATACAGAGATGGGATAAGCTATTGCCTTTACTGGCAATTTCGTGTCACAGAGTAAAGAGACTGCATGTCTTTAAGGATTTAGGCTTTCATGTTTAGTAAGAGTGGATTAACTCCTGGTGCCTTGTCATTCCATTCTCAAAGTTCCACATTTGCATGCCTTCTTTATAATCATCGCCATTTTTATATACTGTTATAATTTTGATAGTTAATTAACTTCAAAGTGAACTTTATATTATTCCCTTATATAAATGGAAAGTAGTGCCACAGGCCATAGAGAAAAAGTAACTGTAAAAATAACCACGAGGATAACAAATCGATGTCTTTAAATTCTAGCTATGTACTGTTGTCTGCCCAAGTCTTTGTGCTCCAGGTCTGTTCACTCTTTGTTAAATAGAAGATTTTCAGATATGAGAAAGGAGTTAAAGAATAGTACCAACACAGTGACCCATTCTCTTTAATTTAGTCACAATGATTGAAAGAGACAAGAAAATAAATTAGCTTATGATTATGTGATGTGATGTTACAAAATCAGTGATGCTGTTTTTCAAATTATCTTGCACACTTTCCAAAACAATTTGAGGATACTTAAAATCTTAGGTACCATCAGTGGTGAGGCATCCCAAGTCTTGGGAAACATTGCTCTATAAGAATGGAAGGATTTTGACACATAAACAGATGCATCAACAGTAAAGAAATATGAGGGGAGACCCAAAAAGACCCATTAATTTTGAGGGCGGGCCTCATGTATTACAGGCTTCCCTCACGAGGTAAGTGTTCTAGGAGCCTGTTGGCATCAGTGTGCCATCTACCATTGTTGTGAGAGGCTGCATTCTGCTTCAGCGAATTTTTTTTAAGATTCTTTTGACGCACTTGCCCATTTCATGATGTGTGATTTACCAGCGCACCTGCCCAGACTGCACTGAATGTTTAGAAGTTTTTGACCAAAATGGCAAGACCTCTATGCCTAACCCACCCTATTCATCCAATCTAGCCCCGAGAAACTTTTTATGATTCTGGGGGTGAAAAAAGTTCTCAAAGGAAACATTTTGTTGATATGGAAGAGATGAAACAAAAAGCAGCAGAAGCACAAAGACATCAAAATTGACAAGTTCAAAAACTTTTTTGAGCTGTGAAAAAAGCATCTTCATAGGTGTACTGCATCAAACAGAGAGTACTTTGAAGGTGACTGAAGTTTAAACATGTAAGAATAACTACACAATATTTTTTATAAACAAATTCCAGGTTTTTAGGGGTTCCCCCTCATAAATTTCTCGTGTTGCTGGAATGCTAACATCACCAGAATAACAAGTTTTGAGTTACTTAGGGAAAGATAATTACAAAAGTTCATGTAACTTAAGATTCAGGAGGTAGGATTATTTACATCTAATTAACTTTAAGTGGCTTTAAAAATATCTAAAATAATCTTATTTTAATCATTTTATGTATCTATACTCTATCCCTTTTGAAAATACATAATACACTTAGATAATATGTATATGTACATAATACATATGATTAATGGAAGAGTAACTCTTTAATAAAATATTGTTTCTATAATTTTAGGTAATTTTATTCTCACTTGGTGTTTTGCTGAAATATTTTGTTGATGTTCATTACCTTAGTCTCAACAGCAATTACTAGGGAGATGTTATAAGAAAATTTGTCTATGAGGTCCTAATAAAGATAGTTGCAGTGTGTTTAGTGAACAAGTTGCTAGACTAGAAACTCAAGTTTTTACGTGTTAGCCAGACACTGGATTCCAGGCTCAATTGTTTACTAACCGTGTAAATCTCATTTAGTTACTTAATCTTTTTGAGCCTATATTCTCCTTGGTAAGGTAACAGTAATAATGATGGTGCCACCTTGCTTGTTTTCCTTATTTAAAGAGTTAATAAGCATAACGTGTGGAACAATACCTGGCATGTCATAAACATTCAAAAACATTAGTTGATATTACGACCCATACTGTTCCTTCTCATCCTAGAGGATCTTTTGCCATATTATGAGATGAGAAATATGAAGCATAAAAAGTCACATACTATTGTGAAACCATAATCTTTGTGTTCTTATTGTTGTCTTACTTTAGTGAGCTTAAGTAGCAGGGAATTTTTGCATCTTACAAAAATAACCACGCTTTTTAGAATGGCCATCATGCTAATTCATAGTCCAGTTTTCTTGAGGGTGTTACATAAAGGAAGGGATATTCTTCATATCAGGATGGAGGAGTTGTGTAATGCTCAGGTCTTGGAGCTGTTAGCAGCACAGAGCTTTATAGCAGCAGCAGGGTATAGGAACTCGGAGAGGCTCGTCTGGAAGCGGTGATTAAAAGCTTGTAAAATAAGATCTGTGGAGGAAGGCTAAAGACATTTGGATTGTTTACCCTGGAGAAGAGATGACTTAAGGGTGATTTATGCCGTTACTGAAGCGTAAGAGGGTTCTTTTCTAGAGCCTCACCATAAGCTCTTCTGCAGCTCTCCTGAGATCCAAACAGGAGGGGTGAGCTGACAGTCCAGCACAGACAATTTAGGGAGGGGAAGAAAAACTTTTCAACAGAGGGTTTTTTTTTTAAAACAATATGAGAGAGAGAGAGAGAGACCGCGTAAGTTAGTTTTGGGGGAAGTTTTAATAATAGCCATCTAAAGTGGTTTGGTCTGCTGCTGTCTTGAGGCATAATGATGGGGTCTATTGCCCAAGCAGACAACTTCTGCAAACCAATAAAGGACTGACCCACCCGACTCTCAAGACTAGACTCTTGTTTAAGATAGCAGCACTTCTCATCAGTAAGAATGTAAGTAAGCCGGGCTCGGTGGCTCAGCCTGTAATCCCACGCTTGGGGAGGATGAGGTGAGTGGATTGCCTGAGCCCGCGGGTTCGAGACCCACCTGGGCAACTTGGCGAGACCTCATCTCTACAATAAATCAAAAAAAAATTAGCCGGGCGTGGTAGCGCATGCCTGTAGTTCCAGCTACTCGGAAAGCTGAGGCGGAAGGATCGCCGGAGCCCAGCAGGTCGAGGCTGTGGTGGCCGGGAGCGGCCACTGCACTCCAGTGAGACTCCAACTCAAAAAAAAAAAAAAATAGTTGCTTCTCATGGCTTCAGCCTCTGTGTTAGGAGCACCATCTCAAATCCCTATACAAATGCTGCAAGGCAGGTGTTCTTAACCCCATTTTCTAGGTGAGTAAACTGAGGCCCGGGAGTAGGAACAAGACTTAAGGAGGTAGAATTTGAACCTAAGTCTGAGAAAATGATGATCATTGCAAGTAATCGTTGTTTTATGTCTTAAATTGGTATTTATTTGACTTCTACTCTGTAGAGCTGAGCACTGTGCTAGAATTGAGGGTGTAAAAATAGACATGATGCCTCTCTTTTCTTTGGGACCTGAAAACTCAGGGAATAGGCAGAGGAGTGGGCTGTTGAAGACTGTGACAGAAGAAGGAAGGCTGGCGGGGTAGATGGCAGATGGTGGGGGGACCAGAACTGCACACACCAGAGATGCCCATTCACACCCAGGCTTGTTTTCAACGCTGACAACTAGCAGTGGCACCAGCTTTAGAAAACCATTTTGCAGCTCATAGCAGGAACCCAAAAGATATTCGTGCCCTTTGACCTGGTCATTCACTCCTGGGAATTTATCCTAATACAATACTTCAAAAGCACTCCGGCACTATACAGGTATTGTAACACTGAGGACATAACAGTAGGAGGCAGAGAAGAAGCAAAAGGCATTGTGAGACATCCTGGGACAAAAGCTTGGGAGTGTGTGGCGGATAAACAGGACCAAAGAGAAAGGTTTGATCAGCCAGTTCTGTGACCCAACTCCTCGAAGCCCTGGTTGCCCCGGGCTGGCCCGGCGTATCTGCCTGAGTCACAGATGCAGCCTGTCCTGGTCCCCGCATGGGACTCTGTGACCAGCTCCATTTCCAGCCCAGTCTGCACACACAGCCAAGACAGTCAACATGAGGGGAGCATGCTTTAATAGATTAGGGGAGATAAACGCAATGAAATATCCCTCAGCCATTAAAAAAGGGATGATCAGGAAGGCCATGTTGAAACACGGAAAAATGTGTCACAGCAGAAACAGCTTAGATGACCATGAGGGGATGGCTTGAATGAGCTGTGGTAAATCCACATGATGGAACATTGTAGAAGCTATTTTTATTTTCTTTTTAATTTTTTTATTTATTTTTATTTTTTGAGTTGGAGTCTCACTCTGTCACCCAGACTGGAGTGCAGTGGCCGCTCCCGGCCACCGCGGCCTCAACCTGCTGGGCTCCGACGATCTTTCCACCTCGGCCTTCCAAGGAGCTGGAACTACAGGTGCGCGCTACCACGCCTGGCTAGTTTTTGATTTATTGTAGAGCTGAGGTCTCACCAAGTTGCCCAGGCGGGTCTCAAACCCGTGGGCTCAGGCAATCCACTCACCTCAGCCTCCCAAGGCGCGGGATTACAGGCTGAGCCACCGAGCCCGGCTGTAGAAGCTATTTTTAAAAGGGTCGTTATGCAGCCCGTGTAGGGAGATGGAAAAAAAATGTTGGATGTTGTGATAAGTAAAAATAGTTGAATA
>CAUYQG010201441.1:0-34799 GCA_963574415.1 Tarsius wallacei | reverse complement strand
GTGTATAGTTCAGTGATATTAAATACATTCATAATACTGTGTAACCATCACCACCATCCAACTCCAGAATACTTTTTATCTTGTAAAACTGGAATTCTGAACCCATTGAAGAATAGTTCCTCCTTCTCTACTCTCCCAACCCCTCTCAATCTCAGTTCTATTTTCTGTCTCTGTCATTTTGACTGCTCTGACTACCTCATGTAGTCAGTGAAATAGTGCAATGTTTGTCTTTTTTTTGGACTGATTGATTTCATTTAAGATAATGTCCTCCAAGTTCTTCAATGTTGCAGCATGTATCGGAATTTCCTTCCTCTTTAATGCTGAATCATATTCAATTGTATGTACGTATAATATTTTGCCTTCCCATCTGTCTCTTAATGGACACTGGTGTTGTTTTCACATTTTAATTTTTATGAATAATGTCTCTAGGAACATGGGAGCACACATATCTCTTTGAGAACCTGCTTCCAACTTATTTGGGTATAATCTCAGAAGTAGAGTTGCTATATCGTATGGTAATTATATTTTTAATTTTTTTGAAGAACCATCGCAATGTTGTCCAGAGCAGCTGTAATATTTTACCTTCCCACTAATAGTGCACAAGAATTTCAGTTTCTCCACATTTTTACTAGTTGTTATTTTCTGGTGTTTTTTTTTTTTTAACGGTAGCCATTCCAATGGGTGTGAGGTGGTATCTCATTGCAGTCTTGATTTGAATTTCTCTAATGATTAGTGATGTCAAGCTTCTTTGAACATGCTTATTGGCCTTTGGTGCTCTCTTTGTTGAAGAAATGTCTATACAAGTCCTTTGCCCATTTTTGACTTGGGTCTCTGTTATTGTTGAGTTTTAGGAGCTCTTTATATATTCTGGATATCTGATTTTCTATTATTATTAATATTTGATTTACAAATATTTTCTCCCATTATTTGGGTTCCCTTTTTGCTGTGTTGATAAGTACCTTTTAATGCACATTAATATAAATTTAGTTCTAATATTTAGGTCCATTTTGAGTTATTTTTTGTATATAGTATTAGATAGGATCCAACTTTATTATTTTGCATGTGGATGTTTAGGTTTCCCAGAACCATTGTTGAAAGACTGTACTTTCTCCCTTTGAATGATCTTGGAACCATAATCAAAAATCATTTGTTCAAGTATGCAAGTGTTTATTTCTGGGATAACCATTGGTCTATGTGTCTGTCTTTATACCAGTACCACTCGTTTTGATGATTGTGTCTTTGTAATAAGTTTTAAAATCAGGAAGTGTGAATCTTACAGTTTTGTTTGTTCTTTTCAAGACAGTTTTGGCTACCGAGGGTCCTTTGAATGCCTATAAATGTTAAGATGGGTTTTTCTATCGCTACAAAAAAAATTCATGGGGATTTAGATGAGAAGTTCACTGAATCTATAGATCACTTTGGGTAGTACTGACATCTTAACAACATTAAGTTTTTTAATTCATTAGCACGGTATGTGTTTTGATTTATTTATGTCTTTTTAAATTTCTCTCAGCAATGTTTCATAGTTCACATTGTATAAGTCTTTCGCCTCCTTGACTAAGTTAATCCTTAAGTATTTTACTCTTTTTTATGCTGCTGTAAATTGAATTGTTTTTTATAATTTCCTTTTCAAATTATTCATCGTTAGCATATAGAAGTACAATCGATACTTCTCTGCTGACTTGTATCTACTACTTTGCAGAATACATTTATTTATTCAAGTCTTTTTGTGTATCTTTAGGGTGTTTAACACACAAGACCGTATTGTCTGTACAGAGACATAATTTTCCTTTTATGCTTTCCAACTTGATTGTGTTTAATTTCTTTTTCTTGGACAAATTGCTCTGGCTAGAACTCTTCTACTACTCTGTTGTGAATGGTGAAAGTGGGCACTCTTGCCTTGGTCCTGATCTTACAGGAAAATATTTCAGAATTTTACCATTGAGTGTGATGCTGCTTGCTATAGGTTTTTCATACAGTCATACATGAGTGATATTGCAGATTCAGTCCAATATCACTGCAATAAAATGAATATCACAGGAAAATGAATTATACATATTTGTTGGTTCCTCAGTGTACATAAAAATTGTTTACAGCAAAATGCAGTCTTTTAATACCATGTTTAAGAAAAAAACTTACATAACTTTAATTAAAAATACTTTATTGTTAAAAGATGCTAATGATCACCTGAGCTTTTGGTAGGTCTGAATCTTTATGCTGGTGAAGGGTCTTGCCTTGAAGTTGATGGCTGCTGACTGATCAGGGTGGTGGTTACGGAAGGTTGGAGTAGATGTGGCAATTTCTTAAACTAACTTACAGTGAAGTTTTCCTCATTTGAATGACTCTTCCTTTCACAAAGGATTTTTCAATAGCATCTGATGTTGCTTGCTAGCATTTTACCCACAGTAGAACTTTCAAAATTAGAGTCAGTCTTCTCAAACCAAGCTGCTGTTTTATCAAACATGCTATGTAATAGTCTAACTTCTTGGTTGTCATTTCAACAATATACACAACATCTTCCGATGAATTCCATCTCAAGAAACCACTTTCTTTGCTCATCTATAAGAAGCAACTCCTCATTCGTTCAAGATTTATCATGAGATTGTAGCTATTTAGTCACAACTTCATGCTACAATTCTAGCTCTCTTGCTATTTCTACCACACCTTCGATGTCTTCCTCCACTGAAGTCTTGAACCCCTCAAAGTCATACATGAGAGTTGGCATCAACTTTTTTCAAGTTTCTGTTAATGTTGATATTTTGGGATTTTCTCATGTGTCATGAATGTTCTAAATCACATCTGGAAAGATGAATTCTTTCCAGAAGACCTTCAACTTACTTTTCCAGATCCATTAAAGGAGTCATTATCTATGACAGCTATAGCCTTACAAAATATATTATTAGATAATAAGATGGAAAAGTCAAAATTGCTCCTTGATTCATGAGCTGAACAATGATTGTTGTATTAGAAGGCATGAAAATAGCATTTATCTCCCTGTACATCTCCATCAGAGCTCTTGGGTGACCAGATTTCTTGTGAAAATGAACAGTAGCATTTTGAAATAAATATTTTTACTGGGAAGTAGATCTCAATAGTGGGCTTAAAATATTCAGTACCATGTTGCAAATGAATTGCTGTCATCCAGGCTTTGTTGTTTCATTTATAGAGTTCAGGAAGAATAGATTTTAGCGTCATTCTTATGGATCCTAGGATTTTTAGAATGACAAATGAAATTGACTTCAATAGCTTTTTATTTAAAGTGAGAGACATGCACCGATTCCTTTTACATGAACAATTAGAACTCACAGTAGGGTTATTAATTGACCTAATTTCAATATTTTTGTGTATCAGGGAATAGGCAAATCTGAGGAGGGGGAGAATGATGAGGGAATGGCCACTTGGTGGAGCCTTTAGAACACATACAGTAATGATCCAGTGTGTTTGCTGTCTTATATGGGTGAGGTTCATGGTACTCCAAAACTATCACAGCAGGGACACCAAAGATAACTGATCATGGACCATAATGACAGACATTAAAATAATAATAATAATAATAATAATAGTAAAGTTTAAAATATTGTGTGAAAATTACCAAAATATGGACAGAAGCATGAAGTAAGGACATGCTTTTGGAAAAATGACCTCTATAGACTTGCTTGTAACCATCCATGTTCAATACGTAAAATACATGCAATGTTTGTGAAGCACAATAAAGTAAAGCACAGTAACAGGAAGCCTGCCTGCATGGGGCTTTCATTACATTTTATCTCTAGTTTGTTGAGTGTTTTTATTATGAAAGGGTGATTAACATTGCTATTTGCATTTTCTGGAAGATCATGGGTTTTTCTCTTTACTTTGTCAATGTGGTGTATTGCATTGATCATGTAATGTTCACATGCTGAGCCATTTCTGAATTCCAGGAATGAATCCCACTTAGTCATGGCACATAATTCTGTTGCCTGCTACTAAGTTTGGTGCTGGCTTCCCAGACTGTATAAGGAAGTGTTCCCTCCTCTTCAGTTTTTTGGAAAGTTAGAGAAGATTGGTGTTAGTAATTTAGTGTTTGTTAAATTCACCAGTGAGTGCATCAGGTTCATGAATTTTTTATGTCAGGAGAAAGTTTATTACTGATTCAGTTTTATTGCTATTTATATTTTAATTCAAATGTTCTATTTCTTCATGATTTAGCCTTTTAAAATTTTTTATTTAGTAGAGATGGGTGTCTTTCTATGTTGCCCAGGTAGGTCTTAAACTCCAGCCCTCAAGCAATTCTCCTGCCTCGGCCTCCCAGAATGCTAGGATTACAGATGTGGGCCATAGTGCCCAGCCCAATTTCTTCATGATTTAGTCTTGATGGGTTCTGTGTTTCTAGGGGTTTGTCCGTTTCATCTAGGTTATCCAAGTTTGCTGGCATACAGTTGTTCATAATATACTCTTAAAATTCCTTCATCTCTGTATAAGTGGCAGTAAAAGTCCCTGTTTCATTTCTGGCTTTAAGTGTTCTTTTTTCTTCATCTGTTTTACTGAGAATTCACCAATTTAAAAAATTAAAGATCCAACTTTTGGTGTCATTGATTTTCTCCGTTGTTTTCCTATTTTCGATTCCGTTGATCTCTCTCTGCTCTTTATTGTTTCCTTTCTTTTGCTATCTTTAGGTTTTGTTTGTTTCCTTTTTCTAATTCCTTGAGTTATAAAGTTGGTTGTTAATTTGAGATTTTTCTTGTTTTTTAATGGTTTATAGATGTAAATTTTCCTCTGAGAACTATTTATGCTGCGTCACATAAGTTTTTGTATGTTGTGTTTTAATTTTGATTCATCTCTAGATTTGTTCTAATTTACTCTCAGATTTCTTCTTTTACTCAAAGAAGTGTGCTGTTTGATTTCCACAAAACTGTGTATTTTCTAGTTTTACCTGTGTTACTGATTTCTACCTTCTCCCTATTTTGGTTGGAAAAAGTAGTTCGAATGATATTTATCTTCTTAAATCTACTGATACTTAATTAGCACCTAATATGTTCTATCATGCAAAATGTCACATATGCTCTTAAAAAGATTGTGCATCCTGTTATTGTTGTGTAGGGTGTTCTGTATATGTTTGTTAGAGGTGGTTGGGATTATTAATTGGCTTAATCAATACTTCTACTAACTTATTTATCTTCTGTCTAGTTATCCCATCCATCACTGAGAGTAGAATATTGAAGTCTCCAACTATTACTGTAAAACTATCTATTTCTCCCTTCAATTGTCAGCTTTTGTTTGTTATATCTTTATGGTTGTCATAAATATTTATAATTGTTAATTTTTGTTGTATTGAAACTTTTATTAATATGTAATGTTCTTTGTCTCATGTAAACTCTTTAATTTAAAATCTATTTGGTCTGGTATAAATATAGCTATCCCTGCTCTTTTGGTTCCTATTTGCCTGGACTATCTTTTTCCACTCCTTCACTTTTAATCTGTGTTTTTGAATGTAAAATGAGTCTCTTGAAGACAACATATAGTTGGATTACATATTTTAATCCATCCAACTATTGTCTGTCTTTTTCATTTATCCATTATATAATCCATTTATATAAATAAAGTAATTACTTCTAGGGACTTAACTTCTGTAAATTTGCTGTTTTTCTAGAAGTATCATAGTTTTTTTGTTCATAATTTCCTGCAATACTGTCTTCTTTTGTGATTAGTGAATTTTTATAGTGAAATGTTGAGTTTCCTTTTCATTTACTTTTATCTATATTATATAGATATTTTAATTTTGTTTTCCATGGGGATTATTTTTAATATTCCTAGAAATGCATGATCCATTTACGCTACATACAAAACAAAATGTGGAGTTACAAATCAAAGTTACAATACTAAGTTTCAGAGTAATAATTTTCAATGTGTTAGTCTCTTAAATTTTGTAGAAAACAAAAAATGCAGTTATAAAGGGTTGTTACAATAATACTAACTTTTATAGCTGCCCATGTATTTGTCTTTATTAAGATTTTTATTTCTTCATAAAGCTTCTAATTATTGCCTATTGTCTTTCTAGTGATAAACTCCCTCGGCTTTCTTTAATTTAATTTCATCTTCACTTTTGAAGGGTAGTTTTGCCTGATATAACATTCTTATATGACATTTATTTTATTTTAGCATTCTGAATACATTAGCTCACTTTTTTCCGGCCTCAAAGTTTTTTGGTGAGAAATTTACATATAATCTTACTGAGGATCTCTTGTATGTGACAAGTTGCTTCTCTCTTGCATCTTTCAAGATTCTTTCTTTGTGTCTGGCTTTCAAAAGTTTGATGTCAAAATGTTTCAGTGTGGAGCTTTTTGAGTTCATCTCACTTGAAGTTCAATTAACTTATTGGATGTTTATGTCTATGTCATTTATCTAATTTGGGGAGTTTTGAGACATTATTTTTCAAATATTCTCTCTTTTTCTTTCTCTCTTTCTTTACCTTTTTGAATTCTACAAAGTGTATATTAATCCATTTTATAGTGCCCCACAGATATGTTAGTCTCTGTTCACTTTTCTTTAACCTTTTTTATTTCTGTTCCTAGGACATAATAATTTTTATTGTCCTATATTCAAGTTTGCTGATTCTTCTGCCTGCTCAAATCTGTCCTAGAGTATCTCTAGTGAATCTTTCATCTCAGATGGTATAGTCTTCAGTTCCAGAATTTCTTTTTGGTTTATTTTTGGGTTTTCTAGCTCTAGATTGATGTTGCCATTTTGTTCTTATGTCATTTTCCTGCTTTTCTCCACATCTTCTTTTATTTCTTTGAGTATGTTTAAGACAATTATTTTAAAGTTTTTGTGTAGTGAATATGCCATGAGTTCTTGTCAGGGACAGTTTGATGATTTACTCTTTTTTCCTTTGAGTAAGCCCTGTGTTCCTCTGCCTTTGTATGCCTTGTAATTTGTTGTTGTTGTTAAAAACTGAGAATTTGAATCTAATAATGTGGTATCCTGGAACTGGTGTTCTCCCTTTTCACCAAGGTTTACTACTTTTTTGTATTGTTTTGTTTGATTGTTGTAGCTGTTCGAATGCCAAAGATCACCCTGAGGTGTAAGCCTAAAGTTTTTGTAGGTCTGTTCTGAGCCTGCATCTTACCCTAGACTTGAATAGTCACTTCCTAATTTATCTTGTTTATGTAGCTGTTTTTGAATGCCCTAATCTTTACTATATGGCTTGCAAAATAGGAAAAAGAAAAAATAGATAAATAAGAGGTTAAAAGGTGCTGTCCCAAGGCCAGGCACAGTGGCTCAAGGCTGTAATCCCAACACTTTGGGAAACCGAGGTGAGAGGATTGCCTGAGCTCAGGGGTCTGAGACCAGTCTGGACAACTTGGTAAGACCTCATCTCCACAATAAATAAAAAAAATAAGCCGGGCGTGGTAGCGTGTGCCTGTAGTTCCAGCTACTTGGAAGGCTGAGGCGGAAGGATCACCTGAGCCCAGCAGATCGAGGCTGTGGTGGCTGTGAGCATGCCACTGCCCACTCTAGTCTGGGCAGCAGAGTGAGACTCTGACTCAAAAAAAAAATAGTAAAAAGAACTGTCCCTTTAAGTCTCCTGGAAATCACATTAACCAAGGATGAGAGGCTTGTGACAATGGGGAGAAGTGCTCATATAATGGCCTGCTGCCTTCTTGTCTATACCTCGGTAATAAGAAGTAGCAATCACCAATCCAAGCAAAACTCCCAGATTTTGGGGAGATGGGTTTTTGTTTTGTTTTGTTTTTGCCCACTCTGATACCTGCAAGCTGCATTCAAGACGCTTCAGGAACACATGCACAACTGCTTACAACAGGGCTGGAGTTGGATAACTGCTACTAATTTAAGCCTTGACATTGACTAGAACTTAACGGCAGTTTACTGTCCAAGCCTTTCCCTGGAAGTTGCAAGCCCTAAATCCACTCTAGAGACCCAAAATAATTACTATCAGCTATATTCTGACAAGGCAATGCCTAGGTGAGGAGACAGATATCTGGTGTTTTCTACTTCCCAGAATCCTCTTCCTCAGTTTCTTTTAGCTCTAAAAATAATTGGCTCATTTTTTGTATTTAATGAAGACCTAACAGTAGGTTGGTAATTCATCTAGATTTGAGAATTTCGTTGTCTTCCAAACTTAGAAAGCTGAGTTGAAGAATGTGAGAGAAAAAAAAAAAAAGTTCTTCGTTTGCTTCCCAGATATTGCTGAGTGGGAGAGCCAGGCTAAGGGCATCACCTCGTAGTAAATAGTAGAAAGCATGACATCAACATGAAGGACTTACTTAGGCCTCTTGATGAAGAGCAGCAGAGACAATTTGATACCATAATTCCATCAAACTGTGGCATTAATTCCAAAGGATTTCTGTACTAGTACCTACGTTCCAAAGAGTGATGGAATGACAGCAATGCCTCATAGGGTAGTGGTGAGCAATGTGTAGAAAACAGAGTAGAGGAATGCACATTCATTTGGCTTGGCCCTGGGAGAACAAGATTCCAGAGTGATTATAACCAGCATATACTATAAATGATCTTTAAGTGTCTCCATTTTTTCTTCTGCAAACTAAATGTTACGATGACAGTGGTTCTACCTACCTTACAACCAGAAAATCTACCTCATAAGTTTATCGTGTTCAGGTAGTCTTAAAATAAGATACCTCATGGAAAAAGCACTTGTAAAAATACTTAAATGTTACTTAATTACAATGTGTTGTTTTGGAAAGAACTCATCTTATTTTCTAATTCATGGAGCACATGTTTATCACCTCTGTCAGACTCTAAACTTTAAATATCAAATACTGAAAATATCCTGGGAAAGCATCTGATATTATGTAATTTTGACCTTAAACTAAAACTGTAGCAAAAAGCACTTATTTTTAGCTCAAACTCTAACTATGCGTTGTAAAGAATCAAAGCTATGTCAAGAGCAGTTGAGAGAAATATGGTCACTGAGATGAGTTGTTTTAAGTATTATTTTTATCATTCATATTTTCAAAATGAATACTTATGATTGGGAAATAATATAAAAATTAAAAGATACAATGTTATGTATATTTCAGTAACTACCAATATTTTGATTTAGATTATGGGCCAAATATAGCACATTTATGTATTTGCTTAAGCTTGAACAAAGAATATAAATTCATTGTAAGATTCCCTCTTCAACATACTTTCATAGAGTCTCAAGATCACAGGCGATTAAACTCCTACTTTTTCCTTCATAACATTACTCTGCATTAAAAATATATTTATACACAAATGTATTTAAGATTTGCCCAAGGCACACTTTACCTTCTTTAAACAAGGTAAGGAAGTAGGACATATGTTATATATCTATCTGTTTTCTTCATTTTATTAACGTTTCTACCACCTTTTTAAAAACAAAGAAAATTAAAACTAAATGTCACCCTTATTTAAAATTTTAGATGCAAAATTCTAAGTAAAGAACATGTCAATTTTATTTTAAAATATCTTAAAGTAAAAACACTCTGGGGAGGGTCATAATTTATTTGAATAACTTAAAGATGCGTTGATATATTAAAATGTATTTGCATACTGTTCATCTAATATATGACATCAATAGGCCAGCAAGAAAAATATCCAGCCGTTTCGAAAGGTGTTGAAAATTTCATAATATTCAACTGATAAGGTTTTTTTCAAAAAAGAGTTTTAAAGGTAGGAATCAAAGAACACTTTTTAGGCATAATTAAAATATGTGCTCTGTAGTTGAATATACCTAAGTAAAAGAATAGGAGCACAGCTGCACTTCAGCTGAACAACTGTAGCCAATACTGTGGATGTCCTCCAGGTGCTAGCATGCCTTACTAGTTCAGTGCACGTCTGCCCCAGCAGCAGGCTTGAACAACAGTTGACAGGAATTGCTGTGTAAATGCATGGACTTCTTCATTCTCTGATGGAATAATTCAGAAGCATGTGTTCCACTCTGGCCGCTAGGTTTTTCCCATTAAGGTTGAACTCTATTTGGCCCAGCCGTTAACTCTCTTCATGATGCACCTTCTACCAGACACTTTCACTCACTCATTTCTCCACATCCCTGACTATGCTTCTGTCGCCTTCCAAATAAACCACCTGGCCTCATCCTAGTCTCCAGGTTAGCTTCTTGAGGTGCTCAGACTAATACAACCAACAAGCATATTTAACTCAACAAGCATATTTAAACTCAAGAGATATTCACAGCTGAGGTCAGATATGAATCGAGGATACTCTCTAATACTTTTATGTAACATCATTTTTCTAGTTCTGCTCAGTAGAACAACACATAACAGTAATTAGGGGTGCCCCATTTGATAAGAAGGCAAATTTATCATTAGATGCACATAAATAATTACTTTTTTCTACCTGACCCAAAAGAATATACTGTGAAACCTTAAAAAGTTATGCAAAGCTGCTGGTTTACACTTGTTAATATTATTGAATGCTACTCTATACAGGCACTATTGTAAGCTCTTTACAAGCATTGATTAGTTTAATGCTTATAACCATCCTGTACTAGGTACTATTTTACAGGAAAAACAAACTGAATGCATAGAAAAGTTAAGTATTTTGCTTAAATTAGTACAGCTTATAAGTCGAGAAGCTTGTAATTAATTCCAGGAAGTTTAGCTGCAAACCTATGTTCTTAAACATTAAGCTATCTCATATCTATACATACAAAGTGTCTCAGTAGAAAATATAATGAAAAATCTCTTTTATAAAAACAACACCACCATACACATGTATTCATAATATTAATATGAATCATGTAGGACTTATGTAAAGAAAATGATGCCATACATACTTTGACATAAAGGTCATGGGTCTTTGGAAAGATGCAAATCTGGGAATGCAAATGAAAAACTAAGATATTTTTGAAAAAGAAAAATGAACGAGGACTGTTTTTCTCTATTTTCTTATTAAAATATAATACTTAATATGGCACTGGCACCAGAAAAGACAAATGTCTTTTGATGTTTTGAAGGGGGGAGACACCTCTGGAAACAATGAAGCGGGTATGACCCATACTTTTATGGAGCTGTATGGAAAGTAAAACACTGACAAAAGAACAGGCCATTACACTGTAACAGGTGTGTGGCAATGGGGACATCTCACATTTCAAGACAGCTTATGGAGGATAAGTATCCCAGATTAGAGAGTGCTTTTTGGAAGAAGAAACATTTCATCTGAGATCCGAGGACCAAGTGGAGGTTACTTAAATGAGGGTGGTTTCCAATACCAAGGTGCCCTGTATGCATGTGGAAACATGATTTTGAAGACTGTGAAAGGGTTGCGAACAACTGAGAATCGAACATTTGAGAAGAGAGTGGCAAAAAAAAAAAAAAAAAAAGAATGAAAGACTAAGAACCCACGAGTACAGATGCAGGAGAAAACCTAGAAGAATCTAAAACTAAAGGAAGAAATTTCAAGGAAAAAGGTGGTGTCCGTAGCATCCAACGATGCTGAAAATCAGAAAGTTATGAAATGAAAGCGTACACTGGAAACAATAAGAACATTGGTGCCGTGGGAACAGTGTTTTCAAGAAAGTGGTGGAGTGGAGATTGTAGTCACCTGAGTACAGGTCCTTGTTTGCAGATTTAAAGGTAGGGAATGTTGACTACATATTCACGAAGGTTTTCTGAGAAAGGAAAGCAAAATGATAGGGCAGAGGTCACACACTTGGATCCAAGGGAAGGTTTAAGGCGGGAGAAATTTAGGCAGCTATAAATGCTGATGGGAAAGATCCAGTAGAGAACAGAAGGTAAGACCTCTGCAATGGCTCGCTGAGGCTAACCCAGTGAGTGAGGGCATTCGGGATCAGATAGGTCCAGAGTAAAGTTAGAGAAATAGATCTTATACAAAAATGGCAACACTTTAGAAGCAGGGAATTTTGTGGAATTATGGCAGAAAATTGAGCAAACTCTTGCTTATTTTAATGTATTTGTTAAATAAGGGAACACATTATCTTTAAATCACCAAGGAAGTCGGAGGGTTGGAAGAAAATGCAGTGAATGCTATGTACACGTAGAATAAAGTACTGGAACTCCAGAGAGGAAGGACTGGGAGTGAGTTATGCACTAATCAAATTGCTCAAAATAATGAAGGAGATGGACGGGAGACGACAAGATACAGCAAATTTCGATACATAAACCCCAAGATATGCTGGCTGAAATAAGGTCTGCCACGAATTCAACCAAAAAGAATGTACCATTCTGGGTCCAAACGTTGAACAACTTATAACTAACTCTAGAAGGGATATATTTGTAATTATTTAACCAGCTGCACTTCAGTATATTATTTTTTTAATCCAAAACATTTCTTCTACATGTTACTAAATGTAGCACCCTAAAGCTTAAAATCTGTTTTTATTTAGAGATATAATGCCATGTTTTACTGCTTTGTAAATCATGCTGAGAGATTAAGTCTAGGATAATGGATTATGCTTCAATGTTTTTTACCCATAATATTTGTTTTCAGGACATGTAAAATTGTTCTGATAATGTAGCATAGATTATTTTAAAAGTGGAGAGAAGTTCTGAAACGACAGCTGTTTGACACATTTTAACATCCATTGATCTTTCAAAAACTGCAACAGGCAAATGGCTTATCTTGAATGCACTTTGGGGAACAATGCAATGTTTACAGTTAAAAGCATTACACATCCATATGTATAATTCATAAACTGAAAATTATTTAAATCCCAGAAACCCACTGACTTTGATAGTTTTTGCATTCAATTTCCATTGCTTTGATGCTTCCAATGACTCTTTTTTCTCTATACTACTCTATTGTTTTCTGTTATATGCAGCTCCTCCAAAGTAAAAATCATGTCTATAGAAACCTAATAGGGAGAAACAATACATATCGGTGGTCAAGACTGCAGGCTTTGGAACCAGACAGTTTGAGTTCTAATCTTCATTCTGCAATGTCCTAGCTGTGTGACCTTGGAAACAATTTTTTTCTTCCTAGTACCTCGGTGTTCATCTAAAAATGGGACTCCTAACAGGTTCTTTCTCACTGGGTTGCTGTGAGGATTAAATGAAGTAATGATTCAAGTCTGAATGAATGGTAACCAATCATACTCATGACGGAAGGCTACTTCTGCTTTTTATTAATTGAACTATGTTTTATATTCGGCAATAGACATGAATATCAAGAGTGCAGTTTGACAATTTTTTGCATATGTACCTACCCATGTAATCGTCAGCCAGATCAAGATATAGTATACTTCCGTATACCCAAGAAGTTATTTTGTCTTTCTTTCCTGAAAATACCCCATACCCTTTTTCTGAGGTAACCACTATGCTGATTCTATTACCATGATTTAGTTTTGTCTGTCCTTCAACTTCACGTAGCTGGAATCATGCAATATGTACACTTTTATGCCTGGCTTCTTTTATTCAAAATGAAATTTTTGAGATCCGTCAGGCTGATATATGTGCTAGTATGTTTGGTTCTTTCTTTTTCTTTCTTTTTTTTTGCTACTTAATATTATACAAATATTATAAAATTATACAAATATAACATTTTTAAATGTATTTAAAATTTGTTCATCTATTCATTGATATTTGGGTTGTTTAAATTAGTCTCTTGTTAGCCTTTTATTTGTTTCCAATGTTGAAATACTTTTTTTTCATTCTAATATAAAATGTGGCTGGTCCGTAGTTTATTTTAAAAAGGGAGGAAAGTGAGTCATCTGTAAAAGATAGTGAGTACTACTATTTGTTGTGTTATTTTTAACACAGAAAACCTATAGCTTGGGCTTCCAGAAAAGCATTTGCAATATAGCATAATCATGATATGAAGGGATTTTATTTCTGTTTTACTGATTTCTGTCTTAACTTCAGAAAAGCAGGCAGGTCTATAGAGACCAAATCCTCACGGAAAGGATTATAGCATAATTTAAAAATAAAAATTTTTCTCTTACTTTTCGACAACACCTTAAGTCCAGGAAATGAGTTACTGATTCCTTGAGCCCAGAGCATCTAGATCTTTCTCTGGTTTCGCGGGGTATCATCACTGCAAGTACCAGTTAGTGAGAATTCCACAAGCTCTCTAACAGAGCGACAAAGATGAAAATGTCATATTTTTCTCCCCATCTTCCAACCAATACCAACAAATTGCTTCCTTTGCATAATTTGTGTTTACACTAATCTTAGCGGTAGCCACTCAACTAATGTTGGAAACTTCCAATTTTTCTTATTACTTTACTCATTCTTTTCCTCACCTCAAGGTTGCAGAAATGATTGGCATCTAATTTTCTAAGTCCATGGACTCCCTTGGTTATATTCTCACAAAAGGTGAAGCCACTTGTCAATCTACAAGCATCCTAAATGACTCTAAATTGTATTCTGTAATGTCATAAGGGCAACATGCTTGCTGTATGAAATTACTAGTGACAGTTGATGGGGAAAGCAATGTGGTGAGATAATTAAAAATGCACCTGTGATCATATTATCAATAAAAATTAAAGTGGCCTGTCTCAGTTGACTTTCTCTGCTGTCATGTTCTGTGCATGACTTCCAAGACAAAGAAGCATTTATCGTACCACAATGCTTTTAGAGGCTAGATCTTCCTCTTAGATCTCAATATATTAGAAAGCATTTAGTCGTACCCGGTGAATGCAGATTTTTTTTCTCCTTATCACAGAACTGCAGAATTTAAGATCATTTCATTAAGATGTAGAAGAAAAATCAACCTGTAAATATGCAGTTTGCCAATCATTTCACTGAGTTAAGAAATATTTAAAGAGAGTAGCATCTGAATTTCAGAGGCATGAGTTAAATTTCCTTGCAAAGTAGAAGTTTAGCAATTTTTTATTTGCATATTTCCAAAATTGCTAGTTAAAACTTTCAGTAAAATATAGAATAAAACAAAATATCGCCCTATGGAGGAGACTTTATTTTGTCTTATAGTCTCAATTATCTTATATGGACATTTGTTATTTTTATTTATAAACAAGCACTTTAAGTATAAATGTCTTATTTAAGTTGTACTAAAAACCATTGCCCTCTGGTTGTAGCCAAAGAGAATGTGAAGTCAGTGCCCGAAATGAGGTCCTCTATGTAGTTTTGTGACAAGATAAGTGCGCTTAGCTGTGGTGTTTCTTTGCCTTTCCCTGTTCTTGTGCCAGGCTTCCCTAAATCAGGTATCTGGAAAATGAAAGAAAAAAACGGTTCTGCAGATTCTTAACAGGCTCTGGGAAGCTCCTGGAGCCAGAAGCAACTCCCCAGAGTTGCAATAATACGTGAGTCCATACAGCATCCGTGTCTGGCCCGTGCAGCTCTCCAAGAAGAGAAAAGGGATCCCATCGTATAGGCAGGCTAGTGAGAGTGTGAGACTGAGCACCACTCAGGAGAATTGGGTGCTACAAAATAGAAATGAGCATAAAAATGTAATAATATTTTCCATTTGGCAATGCTCTTGGGCACTCTTAAATATTTGAGAAAAAAACGAATGAACTATTTAAGCTAAGAGACTTAAGTATGATGCTTTTTTAAACCTAGAATTCTGGAGTCATGGTATTCTAAGTGTTATTGGATTCATACACAGTTTTCCTTTTTTAAATTAATAGCTTTTTTAAAAAAAAGTGTAGCTTTAAGTTCACCAAAAAATTGAGTAGATAGTGTAAAGTTCCAATATAATCCCTGCACCCAAACACGTACGGCAATCCATATTCCGTATCAGAGTGGCACATTTTTTTTTTACAATCACTAAATCTACACATCACTATCACCCAAAGTCCATGTTCTACATTAGGGTTCACTCTTGGTGTTGAACATTCTGTGAGTTTTGACTACAGCTAGTTTTGCTTGTTGTTTTTAATTTTTCAATTAGATAGTAAGCTGTATGAAAATGTTGACTGAGAACGTTCTGTTAGGATGAAAGTGAAACATTAAAATACACTTGTGATAATTCAAACAGATTTTACTGTCTGATTATTAGTTTTATCTATTAAGATCCTTTGGGTTTGAGAAAATGCAAGGAAAACTGAATGACACAATAGGAAGCATTTCTTTATATAGCTGCAAGGGCAGGGGCCATCAGACTTCAGGCACGTTTGGATAACAGCTAGAACTCTGTTTCTGTGGTACACTTGGCCCGACCCCCTTCTGTTGACTAAGTGTGAAATGGAACAAGAATCTTTCTCAACACCAGGGCTACAATATGACTTTTGTGGGCTTTAAACACACTTCCTTCATGGATCTCTTTCTCCATGAGGAGATACTAAAAATTACATATTACAGCTGCATTGGATTTAGAAAGAATATGATTCAGGCTAGATTGATTATTATATGTTTATTATTATCATATTTGTTTTTTTCTTCTGATTTTTGAAGAAATGAAAGCCACAACATTTGTAGACCTCCAGATGCATTGTAGGCCCAAGGCGCCGTGGTTAGGATGCCTGATGGATAAATCAACCCTGCTGAATGCAATAGACAATTATGTTATTTTGCTACATGATCCTCAAAATATGTAGATGTTCCTATGCCTGGATTACATGGCAAGAAAACTGCACATCAGCACGGCTAGTTAAATTGTTTGAAAACACAGTGAAGATAATTGTGAGAGTCAAGAGTCACTTCCACCTTTGTTGGACTTTGATACTCTCCAGTTTCTCTTTCATCATATCCAAGATTTTTTCTGGACGGTAAATATTAAAAACATCTCATTATCTTCCCTACTTTCTACGGCCCATTCTGCCATCACCCTCTCCACACTCTGCTCTCCTCCACTTAACTACATACTGCTGTTGTCACCATCATCTTCATCATCGTGGAAGTAGATACTGGATGTACATTCCAATTTATACACATTGACTTGCTCTTTATAATCAGATACATCCTATAGGCCTTATTATGTGTTTTTAAAAGATATCCTAAGGCAGGAGAAGTAGACTAAATGGCCAAGTTGATGCAGACAGTGAGCAGTGTACTTCTAAAGTGACATATGAAGGAAGCCTGCAGAGATCATGAATACTCTTCTGATGGTTCCATCTCGTGGCAGTCTTTTCTTCTTGCAAATCTTATGTCACATACAGTCCGTGTACCACACATTTCGGAATTTGGTTATATGCTTTTTGTTTTTATCTAATTATTGAGGGATGTGAGTTTTGTCTTCTCGTCAAGATTAACATTTTGAATACAGGAAGAACGACTACAGCCCTAGAACTTAATACTCTAGCAAACATGGTATATATTTTTATGCACTATACATAATGTCTTTGTTAAAAAAAATTCACTAAGCTAGAGGAAGAATGGGAAATTATTCAAAGAAAAAAAAAGCCCTTTAAGCATCAATATAGACTTTGAAATCTAACCTTCGTTTTAAATCTCACTTTAAAAATATTCCATCATTTTCTTGGTGTTGTTTTAGCTCAGTTGTATTGGCTTGCATTTAACTTCATGACTCTATAATCTTTCCTTGTATTTTGAGATCTGAAAGATAGTTCGTTTATCTTTGAAAGTAAATGTGTATGGCTAATACATTTTCAGTTTTAACTGAGTATATTTTGTTTTGTTTTATTTATTTATTTTTTGCAGAGATAATTATGCCTTTTTCCTTGGCAGGAGCAATATCCCAGGCAGAAAAACTTAGAAGAAAAAGCATACTTCTTTTAATGTCACCATATGATTTAAGAAAAGTGTGAATACCACCAATCACCATCTCTTTCACCATCAACGGAATTATTCACATTTTATTCATGCACGCCTGGACTGATGAATTTAATTCCTGAAGCATATGAATGTCCTTACTCTCTCAATGCACCCAGGAATAAATTTTGTGGGCAATATCTTCATAGCATTTTTGATGGCAAAATTCTGTATTAGGACAATTGATCCCAGATATATTGCTATTAAACATATCATTATTTTTGCTCATAAAAAATAAATAATTATGTTTGTAGTAGCCCATGGCATGACAGTCTTTCTAAGTAGCCTGTCAGATTTGTTTTATCACATAATTTATATAGCAAATATATATTCAGTATTGTAAATTTGTCTAATCCTGCAATACTCTCCATTAGAAAACTTATACTATACTTACTTGGTGTTTAAAAGTCCAGTCCTCTCCAAATAATCTGTGTCTTTCTGACAGGACAAATAAGGGAACTAAAGAGTTTTGTTTTCTTTTTTTTTAATGCAGGATTTATTGAGAGGACAGAAAAGTTCCCGTGTGGGAGGGGACCAGAAGGGGTTGCCCGAGTTTTGTTTTCAACTATGCTCCTGACTCCGTTGCTTTAGTTTTTCTGTTTATAAAACCATAGTGATTTCCATCCTTTGTTATCAACAAATGATTTTTGTTCTTTGGAAGAATGGTATTTAATAGTTTTAAGAGTGTTGTTTCATATATAGAGAAAACAAGTTATTTAAATTTAGAGACTCTTTTTGGTTTGTTTGTTTTGAGTCAGTGTCTCATTCTGTTACCTAGACTGGAGTACAGTGGTACGATCGTGATTCACCACAGCTTCAAATGCCTGGGCTCAAGTAATCCTCCTGCCTCCGCTTCCTGAGTCACTGGGACTACGGGCCTATGCCACCACGCCTGGTTAATGTTTTATTTTATCTTGTTTTTTGTAGAGATGAGGTCTTGCTATGTTGCCCAGGCTGGTCTTGAACTCCCGGGCTCAATCAGTCCTCCCACTTTGGCCTCGCAAAGTGCTGAACTCACAGGCGTGAGCCACTGTGCCTGTTCAACTGACTTATTTTTGCTACTTGTAAAATTAGTGCAAGAATGCTACCTACATCACAATGGTGTCAGAAAATTAAGCGATATAACGTTTATAAAAAAATTAAATCTTCGGCTGGGCTCGGTGGTTCAGCCTGTAATCCCAGCACTCTGGGAAGCTGAGGCAAGTGGATTGCTTAGCCCGCAGGTTCGAGACCAGCCCGGGGAACTCGGCGAGACCCCATCTCTACAATAAATCGAGAAATTAGCTGGGCATGGTAGCGTGCGCCTGTAGTTCCGGCTACTTGGAAGGCTGAGATGGGAATATCTCCAGGCCCAGCTGGTCAATGCTGGGGTGGCTGTGAGAGTGCCACTGCACTCCAGCTTGGGTAACAGAGTGAGACTCCAACTCAAAAAAAAAAAAAATCAAATTCTCAACTGGCAACTTATAATTTGGAAATATTTCTTAATTTTCATAAAAGTCACTGAAACGGGATTTTATATATAAAATTTTGCACATGTATGTAAAATCAGTTATCACATTTTCTTAAGGGATTGAAATGTTTTGATTTGCTTTCCTGAAGACAGAGATGAAATATGCTTGAAATGTTTCATGATTCTCAAAGATAAAGGAATGTGTGTGTGTGTGTGTGTGTGTGTGTGTTTGAGACAGACTTGTCATTTACCCCTCATATAAGAACTGTTTTAGGACAACAAATGAGTAATCCTCCGTAGATGAAGAGTGGTTTAAAGGCCATGAGTAAATGCACATTCTGAAAGACATAGACTTTATAAACCGTGAAAACATAGACTTTATAAACCATGAAAACATAGACTTTATAAACCATTGCGTAAATATTTTCTCTGCCTCCGGAAAGCCACGTCTAACGAGGCTGTGTTATTATATTTCATGATTTAATCATCCTTCATATTTTAGGCCATATTCACCATGACAAACCAGGAGTTGACAAAAAAATCTTTCTCCCAGTAGGTGAAAGCATATCCGAAATGAACTATATAAGCAAACACTGGATAAAACTCACTTATGCTCTCAATCTATTTCCAACAAACAAAATCCTGAGGCTCAAACTCAGCCATCATCTCTGTTTGACAAGAGAGGTTGAACTATTTGGAGTTTTTAAAAATCCCTTTTCCACGTGTCAGATCCTAGCATTTAAAAAAAGACATTAGTTTTGATTTCGTATTAATTATTTCCTAGTGGCGTGACCTTGGGGCAATTTGCATATCCACTTTTGTTCTTACTTTTCTCATTTTTAAAATGAAAGTTTGTTGTCGAGAATTAGAGATAATGTATGCAAAGTACTTAGTACTATGCCTGACATTTAATATGGGCCCAATGAATGATAAATGGCGTTGTTTTTGTTTAGTGTTGTTGTTATTCAACTGTTAACCTCTGGGAATGCCAGAATCTGAGACCATAAAGACATTTCCAGAACTGGGAAGATGCTATCATTTTACGTCCTTCCTTACTTGCCTGAAGTCATTTAGCCTTTGATCAAACATTGGTGCCTCGTTTGATACCCAGGCAGTTAATCGGCAGCATAAATCTTTTCAAGATCAGAGAGACCTGGACACAAATGTCTTAACTGTTCAGGATATTAGCAGAGCAGTTTATCCACTGCTAAAACCATCACAACAAGACAAATGAAGGTCTACACAAAATTTAAGAAGCCCAAATTATTTGAGACAACTGAAACCAGCAGATAATCACCTCACAGACCCTAACATTTTCAGGATGGCACAATGTGTGGTACAAATGTCAATGTCATATTTCCATGACTGCTGTCAATTTTTTTAGACCAATGGTTATGAATCCTGGGAAGCTTTTAGAAAATTTTTTAAAAAGTCTTCTTCCACCCTAAGGTTTTAAGAACTATTGATTACAGGTGAGACTATAAAATTCAATTTGAGAATCATCAAAGATTGAGCAACATCATTCTCCATCCTCTTACACTGATTATTTGTGCTATTTTTGAAACACATTTATAAAGGAAGTGTGCAGTTCTACTAGCATAGTTACAGTAACTTTATCACATTCTTTCCACTATATATTATAATGTGACCAAATCAATTTAATATCATTATTATATTATGATTTGATACTGAGATATAAGCATATGTCTTAGGATCTAGCAGATTCCTGCATGAATATCATCTCTTTCACTTAATAATTCTTAACATATGTATTTTGGACCTTGCTCCCCTCAACTCTGAAATGAAGATAAAAATACTTGCCTTACAGCATTGGGACAGATTGTGTGAAAATGGACAATCCGAGGTTTATAAAGCTTTCTTTCTGAGTGAAGTAATCACACCTCCTTTTTCGCCTGAGATAACCTTGATTTCGTCTTATTGTTTCAGCTTAATGACTAAGAACTCCCCCCTTTACTCTCAAAAGGTCCCAGTTTAGAAGATGAATTTGTCCTGCTTATAAGAGTCATGGATGACTCTTAACTTTCCACAGGTGGTCTCCTCATAGAGTAGAACCTACCCTTATGATTAGAGGCTAGCGCTAATCCCATCCAAAGGTTGTGGGGTGGACTGCTCACATTTTACTAGCACTAACCTGATAAATAATTTGGTTTAGGAGATAAAATAAAAACTGAGGATTCAGAGTGTCCTAGGTATAAAGACTGTTTCTTCCAAATCCCACATTCTTGGAATAGCCAACCAGTCACTCACTAAAAGACTTTAGATCAGTTGTGTGTTTCATTAATTGACATTGCATAGTTGAGAAATTGTAGTGGAAAACATGATTAAACTCCCATATCTATGATTATTGATTACGTATTTCTTATAGAAAATGTCATATTTTATCAGTATACTGATTAGTATGAACAAAGCAGCTATATGTGGAAAGAATTCAACAAACACATAAACATAAATTGTATTCTAGCAGCGGGGAAACCAAAGAACACTCTGGTACTTGTTGGCCATGAGCTTACTATCAAGCTGGAGAGAGACAGACGTATAAACTGAAATGAAATCTATTTAAATATTTCTTGCTCTCAGTTATCCCCTTAACACTTCACCTTATTCCTTTTCTCCAAAAAATTGATTGTAATCTTTGTTTGTTCTGGTTGTTTGCATATGTCCTTATATTTTGTCTCTTTGCTCAACACTGAGAACAGGCTCCTGTCCAGACATGTTCACAACATATAATTCAGAATTTGAAAAGAAAAATAGGCAGGAATTATTTGCTTGCTAATTATCTATTTTCTCAAAATCCAATTTAAAAAAAATGTATACAAGGGGAGTATATGTGTCACAGGAGATGGACATACTGAAAGCTCACACACTAGACTGAGGGATCTTGTTCTGATAACTGACTCGCGGTGCAACTTTGAGGCAATCCTGTGATGTCATTTTGCCTGTTTTCTAACCAAAAAATGGACTACAACTTTTGGTATTTCTAAGATACCTTGTGATTCTAACTTCAATTCTAATACTCACAAATGGACTCCTTAAGGTATCAGTAGGCATAAAGTACAGTTGATGAGACTCTGCTTTTCTCTTTTTTGTGTACTCAAGTCCTATCTAAGATTTTAATTTAAGAAGTGATAATGCTTAAAACATGAGAAACTACCACTGTGGAGGCGGAAGTACATGCATAGCACAGACCAAAGCCTCTTTCTAGAGCAGTATACTCTTAGTCCATCTGCATCAGAGGAACCTGAAATGTGTGCCGAAATTTCAGATTGCAGCCAAGATCTAGGGATGTCCAATCTCTATGGAACCTTAGAATAGGTGTTTTAAACAAACACGCAGGCTGTTCTAATGAGCATTTGGGAGTTATTTATCTAGAACCTATCAAGTCAGAGACATCTATAGTGAAAATGAAGCATCACGATGCTCACCATTTTGTGAGATCCTGAGAATGAATCCAAAACAGAGAAGGATACAACTAAGAGAAAGATTTGAGTCTTGATGACATTGGTTGACCCACAAATTCAGATATGCATAAAGCTAGCACTATCCTATATTTATGAGCAATAAAATCTATTTTTGATCATTCTGTTCTAAGTAAGGTATCAGCCACTGACAAATGTCTCTGCTAATGCAACATTGAGGTCAAAGTCTTCCATAGAAGCTACTATTGGTACATACAACAAGATTGAGGTTATCGGGTTTGTTTATTGTTAATTTTAGTAGTGACTGTCTAGTATTGGTTTTGGATGATTACCGTCCATGTCATACTGTTTGTTAAATGTTCTGAGAGTCAATCCTAGTTTATTGCAAGTTTTGCCATATGTTACCTATTGCTAATTTCTCTGATATTGAGGTAGTAAAACAGTAAACATATGCTGTATTATGTGATGAGAACATTTGGGAAGTATGTTAAGAGAACCATTGCCTAACTTGAATTGATGATATCACCCTTGGGTGTCGAATGAGTGATTGTGAACTCTTCTGGCAGTATTCTTTTAAAAAATGTTTTTTACCTGTATTGACTGGTCTAAGTGAGAATATGATAGTCTTAGCCAAAGCTATTAGGCAAGAAATAAAAAATGGCTTCCAAATGGGAAAAAGAAAGTCAATTATTTGTCCTTGTGCAAACTACATGAAGTACATATTTATAATGCCCCAAAGACTCCAACAACAACAACAACAACAAAACTCTTTGAACTAATAAGCGAATTCAGTAAAGTTGCAAAATATAAAAATTAACATAAAAAATCAGTAGTATTTCTATACACCATTAAGAAACTAGCTGAAAAAGACAACAGGAAAATAATTTTATTTAGAATAGCTACAAAAAATAAATCACATACCTTGGAATAAATTTAACTAATAAGATCAAGGCTCTCAACAATCAAAATTACAAAACCCCAAGGGAATTGAAGAGCACATAAACAAATTGAAAGACATATCATGCCCATGGATTAAAAGAATTAATATTGTTAAAATCACTATACTACCCAAACAATCTACAGATTCAATACAATCCCTATAAAAATACAAACAACATTCTTCTCAGAAAGAGATAAAATGTTCCCAAAATTTTTGTATGGGATTTCAAAAGACCTTCAATAGCCAAAATAATACTGACCAAAAAAAATAAAGATGAGGTCATCACACTGCCTGAATTCAAAATATACTACAAAGCTATAGTTACCAAAGCAGTATGGTATTGATGGAAAAAACAGACATATAGACCAACCAATAGAATAGAATATCCAGAAATATATTCACAAATTTACAGCCAGGTGATTTTTGACAGAGGTACCAATTCCAGAAGCTATTTCATGAGATTAAAAAGGAGGAAATTCTCCTACCTCATTTTATGAAGCCAGGATCGCCCTTATATCAAAGCCAGAAAAAGACACACACACACACACACACACACACACACACACACAAAACCTGTGGACCGGTATCCCTGATGAACATAGATGCAAATCCAGGGATGCAAGGATGATTCAACATACACAAGTCAATAAATGTGACCTACCTAATAAACAGAATTAAAAACTGTAATCATGTGATCATTTAAATAGACCCAGAAATAACATTTGAGAAAATGTATCTTTTAGGAAAAAACTTCAGCAAAATAGGCACAGAAGGAACATTTCTCAAAATAATAAAAGCCATGTACAACAAACACATAGCCAATGTCATCCTGAACAGAGAAAAGTTGAACACATTCTCCCTCAGAACTGAAACAAAGAAAGAATGCCCACTTTCACCACTCCTATTCAACCCAGTATTGGAAGTCCTAGCCACAGCAGTCAGGCAAGAGAAGGAAATAAAGGGACCCATATTGGAAATGAAGAAATAAAACTATTTCTGTATGCTGATGTTATGATCTTATACCAATAGAATCTTAAAGACTCCTCCAAAAGTCTTCTTGACTTGATAAAGAAATTCAGTAAGGTCTCAGGTTATAAAATCAACACACACAAATTAGTATCACTGATAAACACCAACAGTGACCAAACTGAGAATCAAATCAATAATTCAATTTCATTTACAATAGCAGCCAAAAGATAAGTACCTAGATATATATTTTATCAAAGAAGTAAAAAATCTCTACAAGAAGAATTACAAAAGTCTGATGAAAAAAATTGTAGAATACTCAAACAAATAAAGAAACATCCCATGCTCATGAATTGAAAAAATCAACATTGTTAAAAAGGACCATACTCCCAAAGTAATCTTACAGACTCAACACAATTTCTATCAAACTATCAATGTCATTTTTCACAGAACTAGAAAAAAATCCCAAAATTCATATAGAACAACAACAACAACAAAAACCCAGACTAGCCAAAATAATCCTAAGCAAACAGAACACAGCTGAAAGCATCACATCACACTATCTGACTTCAAAATTATACTACAAGGCTATAGTAGCCAAAACAGCATGGCCCTTGTGCAAGAGCAGACACATGAATCACTGGAACAGAAGAAAGAATCCAAAAATAAACCCAAATACCTACAACCAACTGATCTCCAACAAAGTAGACAAAAACTTACACTGGGGAAAGGACGCTGTATTTTACAACTAGTGCTGGGAAAATTATATAGCTACCTGCAGAAAAATGAAATGCGATCCCTATCTCTCCCCATATACAAAAATTAACGCAAGATGGATCAAAGGCTTAAATGTCAGATCTGAAACTATAAAATTCCTAGAAGAAAACCTAGGAAAAACTCTCTAGACATTGGTCTTGGCAAAGAATTTCTGACTAAAACCCCAAAACCAACTAGTAACAAAAATAAATAAGTGTGACTTGATTAAACTAAAAGCTTCTGCAGAGCCAAAGAAATAATCAACAGAGTAAATAGGCAACCTGCAGAATGGACGAAGACATTCACAAGCTATACATCTGACAAAAACACTGATATCTTGGATCTACAAGGAACTCAAACAAATCGGCAGGAAAAAGTAAATGACCTCATGAAAAAAAGTGGGGAAATGACATGAATGGACATCCCTCAAAAGATGATGTTCAAGTGACCAACAAGCACGAGAAAAACATGTTCGGCATCATTAGTCATCAGAGAAATGCAAATTAAAACCACAATGAGATACCACCTTCCACTAGTCGGAAAGGCCTCTATTAAAAAATTAAAATATAAAAGATGCTGGTTTGGATGTCCTGCAAAGGAACGCTGTTGGTGGGAGTGCAAATAAGTTCAACCTCTTTGGAAATCAGTATGGAGATTTCTCAAAAAACTAAAAGTAGATCCATCATTCCATCCAGGAATCCCCTTACTGGGAATCTAAGCAAAGGATCAGAGATCATCATACAAAAATGACACCTGCGCTCATATGTTTCTCACAGCACAACTCACAATCGCAAAGTGGAATCAACTGTAATTCCGATCAACTGATCAGTGAATAATGAAAACGTGGTATGTGTACACGCATATAACCTCAGAATATGATTCGGCCATAAAAAAAGAATGAAATGATGTCTTCTATGAAAACGCGAGTGGATTGGAGAACATCACCCTAAGTGAACTAACACAGGGACAGAAAGTCAAACGCCGCATCTTTCCCTTATAAATGGGAGCTAAACTAGAGATCTAAAAAGGCACACAGACTGGTTTAATGGGCATTAGAGACTCAGGTGGGAAGTGGGGGACTAGGGAAGCCACCTATTAGGTGCAGCGTGCACAAAGAGAGAAGGTGGGTGCACTTAAAACCCAGATTTCTTTGCCACTATACAATGCATTCATGTAACCCAACACTATTTGTACTCCCTAAAGCTAATGAAATATATTTATATAAATGTTTTAAATGCACAGGCAATAAATATACAAATAAACAAATAAAATATAGCAAACTAAAAAGACTTCTTACCACAAACGAAACAATCAACAGAGTGAAGAGACAGCTTATATATTGAGAGAAAACATTTGCAAACTATTTATCCAACAAGGGATTAACATACAGAATATATAAGAAACTCAACAACTCAACAACTAAAAAAAAAAGATCTGATTAAAAGACGGACAAAAATCGTGAGCAGACACTTCTCAAAAGAAAGCACATAAGTGACCAACAAATATATGAAAAAATGTCCAATATCACTAATCATCAGGAATGCAAATCAAAACCGCAGTGAGATATCGTCTTACCCAGTTAGAATGGCTACTATTTAAAAGACAAAAAATAACAGCTGCTGACATGGATGCAGAAAAATGGGAAGTCTTACACACTTTTGGTGAAATGTAAGTATAGCCATTATGGAAAACAGGCTGTAGATTTCCTAAAATACTAAACAACAAACACAAAACCACCTCCCATTCAACAATTCCAAAGGAAAAGATATCAGGGTATCAGAGGCATATTTCCACTTGCATGTTTGCCGCAGTGCTATTCACACTCGCTAAGATAAGGAAGCAACCTAAGTGTTCATCAGCAGATGATGACATCAAGGAAATGTAGTGTATATGCCCAGTGAAGTACTATTCTGCCATTAAAAGGAATAAAATCGTGTCATTTGCAGCAACATGGATGAAATGCAGGTTGTCAAGTAAAAGAATCCAGGCCTCAATAAGACAGAGACTGCACGTTCTCACTCATAGGCGGGAGTTCAAAAAGTTGCTCCTGCAGAAGAAGAGGGTAGAATTGTAGTTATTAGAAGCTGGGAAGAGTCATAGGGAGGGGGAAACAGGGAGGGGTTGATTAACGGGCACCAAGTTACAGCTAGATGAGACGAGTACGTTCTAGCGTTCTGTAGTAACATAGGATAAATAAGTATAATTTAGTCTATGTTTTCAAAACCCAGAGGAAAGAATTTTGAATGTTTACCACACAAAGAAATAAGTGTTTAAAGCGACAGATGTGCCAGTCACCCCAATTGGAGCAATATACATTGCATACGTACATCAAAATATCACTCTGTCCCCTATCTATGTACTGTTATTATGTGTCGACTAAAAATAAAACGGAAAAAAAATGAGAAGACGGACAAGTCGAGCTGAAAAGTTTAAGATTTAAGCTTAAAATGTTTAAGATTCTAAATTGACGAAGAGCCTTTGAACTTAAAAAGCAAAACTCCAATAGGGTAAGATTGAGCCGTTTTGCAAGGTGTGCAAAATGATGTTTTAGCACCTGCTTTACCGTGATAATTGGTCACAGTGAGCACATTTCAACCTGATTAATCATTTTAATTTGCATAAAATGTAACATGTTTTTCCTACGGTAAGGCTGTGGAAACTTGCAGAGGCCTGCACCCTGATGACCTGGAAGCATGAGGCTGCAAGTGGCTGGAGGATGGAGTAGGGGTATATTATCATGCCCAAGTGTTACTTAACTTGCAAATTAAACATCGACTTTTGTAATTCAAGCAATGAGGCGGGATAGAACATTTAGATTAAAATCGAGGCATAGATCACTATCTTGTCTGTCAGTATACCAGACAGGCACATAAAACATTTGATGCATAAGTGTATCCTTGGTCTACATTTTATGAATAAAATTTTCTGGCAATTGGCATATGTTTTTCACTTACAGGAAACAGAAGGTGAGAAGTGAAACTTTGGCCAGAAATATCATTAAAGAATCATGAGATATACTTGTCTCCCTAAAACATAAAATATGGCAATTTAAATGCCTGAAAATAAAAGCATGACTGCTGTAATGCTGCCTAAATGAATTGCTTTTCTGCATGAAATATAACTGTTAAATATCTAAAGTGCATTCCAATTAGTCTAAAAGTCGGGTAAAGAAAAAAAATGAATTGACTCGTGCATGGAATGGTTCAAAATAAGTATATGAGAGCAGCATGTTTCCTACAATGAAATTTAAAAATCAGAATGTAATAAGATTAGAAAATTTGATCAGGAATATAAAAACATAACAAATAAGGGTAATTGCAAAATATAGCAATTTTGACCTTTCTTTTTTACTGTGACTTCTATTTAAGTAATAGATTCTTTAATATTCATTTAAAGGGGTATTCATTTTTTTCTGTGAAATGAAAACAGTATTGATTTAGGTAAAATGTCAACAATTTGATTTATTATTTAAAATTGAGGTTTTATGATTCTGGTTCAGTGACCAACGAAACATGATTTGTTCGTAATTTGCTCCATGAGAAATTCTTCCATCGTCATTGTTAACACTAAGTTCAGCTAAAAGAAACATCCAGTTGTTTCCTTTGGCTTTCATTGGTATAAGTATCACATATGCATTCGTATTTATGTACATGTTGGCAGATAGACTCAGACATAGACACAGATATACACACACATGGTTTTCAACTATAAAAGAAGGAAACAAGATGCAAAGACAGTGAAGCACAAAGTACTTAACGCTTTGCAAGTTATAGAGTTATCAGTCTTGTTAGACGCGAAGACCTGTACATTACAACCTGATATTTCCCATAGAAACGGATCGATGACTGCAGAATTCTGGTTTATACAATATTTGTGAGAAAGAATTCAGGTACTGCAGTCTGAACTCCCATCTCACCAATCATTTATGACAGAAGAATAAACCTTTTCGTGTTAAATCTATACTGTGTGGCCTTGCCTAATTGTAAACCTCCCCACGTGAACTTGTTCGCATTTGAGACAGCATGGCAGCTTCTCATCGATTCGTGTCCCTCCAGATGAATGACAAATGAGACCCTTGTTGCCTTTGTTTCCAATTCATATCTTCTGGATACCAAACCAACCTGTATGGCAACGTATTAGGGTCGTGGAGAATGCAGCCATTTTTTAAATTCGACTTGGAAGTTCGGGTCCATATGGATCCATCAAAATGGAGCCAAGTCTTTGAAAAGAGGACGGCCGCTTTCATTTCAAAATGTTTATTTCCTTTTCCACTAAGAGAATAACGTTTACAAACACTCTTCTTTCAACTCTATCAGTTGAATGAAACAAATTCTATTTTAGCATCTGTAATTAATAAATGCTTTAAATTAGATTTAAAGCTTTTAAAGAACCCAAAGCTTCTTCTCAATTAAAATATTCCATATTCTTTAGTATGATAATGACTTTTGAAAACATACAAAATATAACTTCTTGGGAATCAGCAAAGCTCCTTCCAATAGATGACATCTTGCTGTTTCCAATTCTTGAAGATGAAGGTGGTAGGGTCCAGCCACAGCCAAATTTGAAGATTGTAAGCATCTATACAAGCTCAACAAATATACAGAGAAATTCTTTGAGGTTGTCCTACAAATACAAATCAACAGTGTCACGTACAGTTGAAGAGCTCATCATTTTGCAAATGCATTACTCACACTACTAACTCATGCAAACAATGACCTTTCAGCCTGGTCACCACTGGTCACCACTGGTACTTCATTACAACTTTTGCAAAGATGTGCTTAGGATAAAAGACTCTCATCTAGTCCCTACTAATGTACTTCTATATTCTAGAAGTTCTTGATTGAACCAAGTTATTCTTTTTTTTTTACTTTTAATAACAATCAAGAAAGCAAAAACCTCCTCTCCTAAGTTCACATCCACAGAAAATTCCCCATAGGTTGAGAATAGTTCCTGATTGAATGAGTTGGTTAGCTTATACTGTTCTGACCCCTATTTGGGCATATGCCAAGATTTAATTTGATTTTTTATTATCTATCTAAGCAAGTCAATTTACATATACAATATAAATATAAAAAGAACAGTTACTTCCCTTTGGAATCTCAGGCAGCGATTCAGGCATTTAAAAACTTCAAGAAACAACACATCCGTGTTGAACTCTGAGTAAGGCAGCACCGACTTTGTGTTTTCTTTCCACTGCACATCCACTGTGATATCTACTACAGAACAGAGCTTTGCTCGAATCAACACGCCCTTTCCTCTATCATTGATTAACTATGTCGTCTTTGTGAGTGTACATTCTTATAGGAAATCTTGTTGCTATAAACAACCGTAAGTAGATAGCCTGTGTCCCAAGCTCGGGAGGTTTCTTTTTACACCAGAGGACTTCTGGCACCCAACTAGACCTGCCATGTAAGACCCAATTGGCTGTTTTGATTGAACACTGCTCTCTGGAGAATACTGCCAGGCTTATCCTTAAAAATCATCACTGCCAGAAGACAACAGAGTTTTAGATTCTTTCTAAATCAGCAGTCCAAAAAAGCAATGCAAGTCACATATATAACTTAAATTTTCTAGTAGTTGTATTTTCTTTTTTTCTTTTTTTTGAGTTGGAGTCTCACTCCTTCACCCATGCTGGAGTGCAGTGGCACGCACATTCATGGCCACCCCAGCGTTGACCTTCTCCAGTGATCCTTTTGCCTCAGCCTTCTGAGTAGCTGGAACTACAGATGCGTGCTACCACACCCAGCTATTTTTTATTTTATTGTAGAGACACGGTCTCACCAACTTCCCCAGACTGGTCTCGAACCCTCAGGCTCAGGCCATCCACTAGCCTCGGCCTCCCAAAGTGCTGGGATTACAGGCTGAGCCACTGAGCCTGGCCAGCTATATTTTCAAAAGTAAAAAGCATGTGGATTGAATAACATATAGTAGTAGTTAATATATCTAATATATTAGTATTTCAACATATAGACAATGTTTTAAAATACTAATTACTAATGCAATATTTTTATTCTTTTTTCATACTAAGTCTCCAAGATTTGTTGTGTATTGTATGCTTTTAACATATCCCAACTTGGGTTGGACATTTCAAGTGCTTTATGGCCACAAGTACAGCTCTTAGTCATCTAAAGCTGTAATGCTGAATCTGCAAATAAATATTTGATGGGTTAAATGATAACGCTTCCCTGTGAAATTTTGATGGAACCACTCTGTGAGGATATTTTACTCTAAATATCCATAAGAGCCTGTCCTAGCTCACAGACATATTGGGGATTAAAATGATTAAAAAACATAGATTTAAATAGACACACTAAACCTTGAGAGTAAAGCTGTCAACATGCTTCACATCATATAAATGACTTTCTCTGAGAAAAACAAAAATTCAAATTTAATTTTAGAAATAAAACTCAATCATCTTTCAATACATGGCAAATTAAAATATACATGTAGATTAAAAAAGAAAGTGTAACTTAAAATATCAACTATTTTGAACTAAAAAAATAAAAACACTGGGATAGCAACTAAAGCAATTAGAGGGACATATAAAAATTAAAATGCATGCTTATGAAATAAAAATATTGAATATTAATAAGCTATGTACTCAAGACGTTAGGGAAAGAATGCTAGTTTTAAACCTAGAGAATGCTGACTGTGAAAAATATCAAAAAGATATTTGGAAGACTGATAAAAAGAGAAAACAACACATACACAAACTTTTGAAGGTGTTTACAGATATGTCTATATATCTATACACACACATATCTATATAAGGAATGATAACTATAGACATAGCATAGATTATTTTGTGAAATCCAAAGAGAATATTTTAAGCCACTTTTAACCAACATACAAGGGGGGACCCCCAAAAACCATAATTATCTTTGGCAGACCCCTTGTGGTACAGGCTTCCTGTTAGGTAAAAGTTCAAGGAAACCATGGGCAGCGTAATATCAGCAGATTTTGTTGTAAAAGACTGCATTCAACTTCAGGGAATGTTTTTGTTTTTTCCTGGAGAGTGTTTCAACGCATTTGCCCATTTCATGATGGGTGACGTACATGAACACCGTGTAGCAGTGCAATTTTGTTTTCTGAGGGTTCAGCGGTTTTTGATCAAAAAATGGCGTGACTCCCATGCCCCCATGCTCCCTATTCACCCAATCTCACCCCGAGTGACTTTTTTTCCATTTCCCCAGATGAAAAAAAGCCCTCAAAGGGAAATGTTTTGCAGATGTGGAAGAGGTGAAACAAACAAACAAACGGCAGAAGTACTAAAAGGCGTCAAAATTGACGAGTTCAAAAACTGCTTTGAGCAATGAGAAAAGCATCCTGATAGGTGTAGTGCATCAGGTGGAGACTACTTTGAAGGTGATTTAAATTTAAATATGTAAGAATAAACACACAATTTTTATAAATAAGTTATGGCTTTTAGGGGGTTCCCCTCATATTTAGAACCTTACAGAAAATTGCATTTCTAAATATACATAAATTACTGAAAGTGATTCCAGAAAAAAATCCAGACCTGTAAAAAAACATAGCCAATAGTCATACGCACTACCAGGAAGAAACAAAGGGAGGAAGGAAAGGAGAGAAAGGAAAAAGGGGGTAAAGGGGAAGACAGCAAATAGTGGGTCTTGCAGAAGCCAGTTCCACAATTCTTGAGAAGTCGTTGCATTTTCAGATGCAACTGCTCCAAGATATAGAGGATAAATTCGCCGAGTCACTTACTAAGTTTAGTTATGTTGAATAAGAAATTTGGACAATCACGGGAAACAAAACACGTAAGCCAATCTCTCTCATGAACATATATACAAAATCTTAAGTTAAAAATTGCCAAACTAAATACGTCGATGTATTTTAAAATGAATAATTATCATGTGGGCTCACAAGAAGTTAAATGGTTTAATCTTGGAGTAATCAACCACATGACCGATTAAAGAAAAAATACTTTATGGCTTTCTACATAAATGCAGAAAAGTCAAAACCTGTTCAAAACTTTTAAGAAGTGACATAGGAGCTACAGAAATGTAAAATAAAGGAGAAATTACTTAACAACAAAAAGAGTATCTACTAACATCTACAGCGAACATCATATTCATGGTAAGAGATATTGTCATTTCTATTCAACTTCTATGATTGACTTAAGCCCCAAAAAAGGACAAATAATGAAGAAGTATTAGGACTAGAAAAAATAATGATAAAACTGCCATCTCTGTATATGATGTGATTGTCCATATACAAAATCTAGATAAGGATTATGGGTACAGGATCAATGTATAATATCCAGTAGAGTAGCATTCTTCTATATTTGCAACAACAAATTGTAAATGTAATACAAAAATTAGGTCGGAGAAATATATTTATCAAAGTATATAATATCATTATGAAAAACTTAAGGTATTATTAGAAGACATAAAGAACTTTTTAAGGTATTGAATTTCGTGATATGAAAAAGCATATCATAGACATAGATGAGAAGACTCAGGAAAGTACATATTCAATTTTCCTGCTAAGTTAATCAATACTTTCCATGCAAATCCTATAAAAATTGAAACAGGATATAATTTTTTTTTTTTTTGGTACTTGACAAGCTATCTAAATGTATGTGCAAGAACAAAAGCTACATTAGAAAAGGCTATTTGGAAGATAAAAGAATAAGAAGAAAACAATGCATCACAGATTGTAGCAGTTAAAATCATAAGATTGTTTTACAAATAAACAGATATAGAAGTACATAAAGTCTAGGGTAAAAAAGATTCAGGGCCTTGTTCAAAGACAAAAATCACCTGTCATCCCAGCACTTTGGGAGGCAGAGGCAAGAGGATTGCCTGAGCCCAGGGATTCAAGACCAGCCTGGGCAACTTGGCAAGACCTCTTCTCTATAATTAACATGGTGGTGCACACCTGTAGTTACAGCTATTTGGAAGACTGAGGCAGAAGGATCGTCTGAGCCCAGCAGACTGAGACTGCAGTGGCTATGAGTGTGCCACTGCACTTCAACCTGGACAACAGAGTAAAACTCCAACTCAAAAAAAAAAAAAAAAGACAAAAATCATATTCTAAATATTTGGAGAAAGGGCAAACCTTTAGAATAAATTGTCTATGTATATGGGAGATTTCTACCTCTTACCATACACCTTTAAGGAAGAAAAGAAAGCAACACTTGGTCATTCATGTGAAAAATAAGTATGAAATTCAAGTTTCTGTTTTGAGTATACTTTCTTAACTAAATGAAAGTAACTCATCAGTGATTGATTGCCTTGCTTCAATTAAATTATATGAACTTTCTAATGCATCTCAAAATTATTGCTTTCTACAATGATATGTAGCCTGCAGTTTCACTACAGATGAATGTTTTGAATAAGCATAAGATGTGATTAATATTAGTAATGTCATCTAGAACACTGATCTGGGAAGAAGATAAGTTAGATTTTATATTATAGTGTACTTATGGTATGGAAATTAATATTACTGGTTTTTTTTTTTTTTGAGTTGGAGTCTCACTGTCGCCCAGACTGGAGTGCAGTGGCCGCTCTCGGCCACCGCAGCCTCGACCTGCTGGGCTCCGGCGATCCTTCCACCTCAGCCTTCCGAGTAGCTGGAACTACAGGTGCGTGCTACCA
>CAUYQG010201440.1:0-19836 GCA_963574415.1 Tarsius wallacei | reverse complement strand
GCTTCCCAAAGTGCTGGGATTATAGGTGTGAGCCTTTGTTTCTCTCTCTCCCTCTCCTTCTTTCTTTCTTTCGAGTCAGAGTCACTCTGTCACCCACAGTGGTTCATGCCTGTACTCCCAGCACTTTGGGAGGCCAAGGTGGGCAGGCTGCTGGACCCCAGGTGTTCGAGACCAGCCTGGGCAACGTAGGGAGACCTTGTCTCTACAAAAAAATCAAAAAATTAGGCAGGCATGATGGTGCCTGTGGTCCCAGCTGCTTGGAATGCTGAGGTAGAAGGACTGCCTGAGTCCAGCGGGTGGAGGCTGCCATGAGCCATGACCATCATGATCGTTCCACTGCACTCCAGTGTGGGTGACAGAGTGACTCTGACTCGAAAGAAAGAAAGAAGGAGAGGGAGAGAGAGAAACAAAGGCTCACACCTATAATCCCAGCACTTTGGGAAGCTGAGGTGGGAGGATCACCTGAGACCAGTCTGGGTAACATAGTGAAACCCCATTTCTACAAAAAGAAAAATTAACCGGGTGTGGTGGCTCGTGCCTGGATTCCCAGCACTTTGGGAGGCCGAGGCAAGGGGACTGCCTGAGGCTAGGGGTGTGAAACCAGCCTGGACAGCATGGTGAGACCTCATCTCTATAATAAAGCAAAACATTAGTCAGGTGTGGTGGCACTCCCTGTAGTTGCAGCTACCTGGAAGACTGAGGCAGAGTGATCACCTGAGCCCAGCAGGTCGAGGTTATAGTGGCCATGAGTGTGCCATTGCACTCCAGCCTGGGCGACAGTGTGAGACTTCAACTGAAAGGAAGGAAGGAAGGAAGAAAGAGAAAATCTCTTTCTAAATATAGATCTTTATTTATTTATTTATTTGAGTTGGAGTCTCACTCTGTCGTCCGGGCTGGAGTGCCATGGCACAGTCACAGCTCACCACAGCCTTCCTCCTCAGCCTCCCAAGTAGCTGAGACTATAGGCACCACCATGCCCACTAATTTTTCAAATTTTTTGTAGAGACGAGGTCTCACTTTGTTGCCCAGGCTTGAATTCCTAGCCTCAAGCAATCCTCCTGCCTTGGCTTCCCAAAGTGCTGGGGTTATAGGCATGAGCCACCGTGCCGACCTAGATCTTTATAGGCACTCTGCTGTTTCTGTCCCTCTGGAGAGTTCTAACTCAGCTTCCATATGCTCAGAGGGATGAAGATGTTGAGGAGTCCTGAGTTTGCAGAAGAGCCACGCCAGGGCAGGAGATGTTTTGAAAGTGCGGCCCTTCTTTTAGCCACGCCTTCACCCTAGAAAGTTGGGGGTTGTGAGGAATAGGAAGCCTTTCTTGTTCTTCCCAGGCAGTAACATGGAGTCATGAGTCATCTATCGAGATGTCTATCGAGCTCTGACTGTGTGCCCAGCATGGTGCCAGGCCTTGGGCATACCATGGAGAATGAGATCAACACGGTTCCTGCCCTCAGATGGCTGACATATGCCCTGGCACAGGGTGAGCTTGCTGGTAGCCGAGCCTGAGCTAGGGCTTCATGGGTATGTGGGTCTGGGTGTGGACGCTCTAGGGAGACACTTGTGAGGTAGGGAGGGAACAAGGATGAGACGAGGAGGGGCCGGCTGAGGGGGTGGGCCAAGTCTTTCGTACCCCACGCCAGTTGGTTATTGGTATGGGCTTCCCCGGGGTGTGTATGTGGGTGGGGCATGGCAGACCTGTTGAGGCAGTTTGGCCAAGAGCAATCCACAAGGGGCCATGTAGAAAGGAGATCTGTGTGACAAACTCACAGCATCCTCTTCAAGAAATGATGTACAAGCAGGTGCAGTGGTGCATGCCTATAGTCCCAGCTACTTGGGAGACTGAGGTGGGAGGGTTGCTTGAGTCCAGGAGTCTGAAGCTCCAGTAAGCTGTGATTGTGCACTCCAGCCCGGGACACAGCCAGATCTTGTTTCTAAAAAAAAAAAAAAAAAAAAAAAATAGCTGGAGCGGCAGCTCACGCCTGTTATTCCAGCACTTTGGGAGGCGGAGGCCAGAGGATTACCTGAACCCAAGGGTTCAAGATCAGCCTGGGCAACATGGTGAGACCTTGTCTCTACAATAAACCAAAAAAATTAGCTGGGTGTGGTGACACATGACTGTAGTTCCACCTAACTTGGAAGACTGAGATGGAAGGATCACCTGGGTCCAGCAGGTCGAGGCTGCAGTGGCTGTGAGTGCGCCACTACACTCCAGTCTGGGGGACAGATTGAGACTCCAACTCAAAAAAAAAAAAATTAAAGACTTGAGGGGCGCAGTGGCTCACACCTATAATCCCAGAAATTAGGGAGGCTGAAGCGAGAGGATTGCCAGAGTCTAGAGGTTTGAAACCAGCCTGGATAACTTGGTGAGACTTCATTTTTACAACAAATAAAAAAAAAATTAGTCCGGGCTCGGTGGCTCAGCCTGTAATCCCGCGCCTTTGGGAGGCTGAGGTGAGTGTGGATTGCCTGAGCCCGCGGGTTCGAGACCCGCCTGGGCAAGCGAGACCTCATCTCTACAATAAATCAAAAAATTAGCCGGGCATGGTAGCGCGTGCCTGTAGTCCCAGCTACTTGGAAAGCTGAGGCGGAAGGATCACCGGAGCCCAGCAGGTCGAGGCTGCGGTGGCCGGGAGCTGCCACTGCACTCCAGTCTGGGCGACAGAGTGAGACTCCAACTCAAAAAAAAAAAAAAGTGTTCAGAGGTGGTTTCAGGAGCCTTCTGAGAGTGAGAGGTAGTGGGGCCATTTACTAGACAGAGTGTATTAAAATGATGAGATTATGTGTGAAAATTTGAGTTTAGGATGTCTTTGAGACAGGTCACAAGGTACAGGGATACTATCTGGGTGGGAGATGTAGACTCAGGAGCCCTTTGCTTCTCTACTGCACCTCCTCTCCAGGGGGCATTTGGGAATGTGTCAAGAAGGTTTGGTTGTCACAGTGACTGAGGGGCACAGCTGAAGACTTCATTCGGTTCATAGTACTTCGAAGAGTTGTCCTGCTCCAGATAGTGCCCTATTGGGAACTAGATGGGTGAGTGCGTCTAGACTGAGTGGAACATGTAGAGTGAGAAGAAAAGAAGAGGAGGATGTTACTCTGGAGAGAGCCCCACAGTGGAGGGAAAGGAGTAGAAAGAGCTGTCAGCAGGACACTGACCAGGAAGACCGGTGCTGCCTCAGGGGCACCTGCAGCCCAGCATAGACCTAGGCCCTCGCGCCTCCTCCCAGGCATGGTTGTCCCCTAGCACCTCCATAGCGTAGCTTCCCAGTAGGGCATCACTGCCCCTTTGCTCCTTCCTTGAGGCAAATAGGCTCTGTGGTTTGGGGTTGGGGTCAGTGGTACCAGTAGTGAACTAGAGGAAGCAACAGGGAAGAATAGACCTGAGGAAGCTTTGAAGAGAGACCACCTACCTGTTCTTTCTGCAGGAGGCCCAAAATGAAACCCAGGAATAAATTAAGTCAGTAGTTGCATTTGGAAAAAAAAAAAAAAAGACTAGATTGGATATGAATTACAAAAGAGATAAGGGAAAGGAAGGGGCATTGAAATATTTTCTTCTTTTGATTTAAGACCACCCGGCTGGGTGTATTGGCTCAAGCCTGTAATCGAGAGGATTGCCTGAGGCCAGTGGTTTGAGATATAAGAACACCCAGCCACAGATGAAAAATCCTTCCGGCTGGGTGAGGAACTGAGGACCAGCAGGATGTGGCCCGTTTGGGTAGGCCAGGAGCAGAGTCTGCTGATAAAAATGGTTCAGTGCCTCAGGAACTCCTATGAAGGGAGTTGTTTGGGGGAAACTCTGAAAGCAGGATTCTGAAGTGTTCTGAAACAGGAAGCAAGGGCTTAACCCTTTCCAGTGCTGCCTTCCTGACTCAGGTGAGGCCAGGAACCCTCCAGTATCCAGGGCAGGGGTTCTATGGGAAAATGCAACCTGGCCCGCTTTGCTTGTCCTCCAACAGGCAGGAAGGAAACCCAACACCTAACTCTCCTGCCTACAGAGAAGGCAGGATTCTCTTATTTCTTGGTGCTGTGCCTACAGAGAACAAAAAATCAAGCTTCTCTCTATTAGGTCATTAGTGATCACCTCGACTCACAACAAGGAAGGAGCATTTATCAACTGGGTGGTAAATCGGAAACACAAGCCATGCACACTCACTCTGAGACACTGGTGGTTTTCTTTTATAATGTTAGGAAAACAAAACAAAATCTGAGACTTGAAGATTTTTGCTTCTCCCCTCATTTTAAATAGGGAAAGTTTGGGAGTTTGAGGGAGTAAGAGGGAGGAATGACCAAATCGATGTATAAAGAAGCAAACAGGCCAGGTGTGGTGGCTATGCCTGTAATCCCAGTACTTCGGGAGGCAGAGGTGAGAGGATTGCCTGAGCCCAGGGGTTCGAGACCAGCCTGGGCAACTTGGTGAGACCTCATCTCTACAATAAATAAAAAAATTAACTAGGCGAGGTGGAACTACGCCTGTAGTTCCAGCTACTTGGAAGACTGAGGTGGAAGGATCAGCTAAATCAGCAGGTTAAGGCTATAGTGCCATGAACATGCCACTGCACTCCAGCTTGCGTGACGGAATGAGACTCCAAATCAAAAAAAAAGAAAAAAAGTAGCAAACAGTGTCAGCTCGCTGAGGTTCTCTTTAAATAGAAGTACACAGGCCAGATTGGGGACCCAGAGTTGAGTCTAATCCCAGTTCTACTGCTGCTAGTTGTATGACTCAACAAATTATTTTCCGCTTCAGTTTCCCTGTGAACTGGGGATAATGGTAGTATTCATCTTTTGGTTGTGCAAGCATTCTGTGGGATTGAGCGTGTAAAAAAAGACCCAGCACAGCATCCAGCACACTGTTGATGGTATGTGCTAACCGTGGAGGAGGCCAGAGCCCAGGAGAATTGGACGCTTAAACCATGTTAGCTTCGAGACCAGCCTGGGCAACTTGGGGGGACCTTGTCTCTACAATAAATCAAAAAATCAGCTGGGCGTGTTGGGGCACGCCTGTAGTTCCAGCCACTCTGAAGGCTGAGGCAGAAGAATCGCTTGAGGCCAGCAGGTCCAGGCTATGGTAGCTGTGAGTGTGCCATTGCACTCCAGCCTGGGCAACAGAGTGAGACTCCAACTCAAAAAACAAAACAAAACAAAGCAAAAACCATATCAGCATAAAAAAAGATGGATAAGGACCAAGACCTTCAAACATATGGATAATGCTTAATCAAATTATTATAAAGTGGGCCCAAGGCAATAATCTTATATTCAACTATATTTACCAGCTCAATTACTTTATGCCTCTTTGATCAGTCTAGAGAAATCCAGAAATTGCTCTTAATTGGGAAATGAATTCCTGGTTCATGAAGTTAGGATATAAAACAGTCAAATTCATTTTTGTCCCCCACAGAAGCTGTGCTTGGTAGTGGGGGTTGGGGGACGGCTTGGTTTTTTAATGCTTCAGAGTTCACTTGAATGGCAAGGAAATAAAGGGAATTAATATGTTGAGTGCCCACTGCACTCCAGTCATGTGCTGGATACTTTAATACAGTACTTCACAAACTATCCATGATGAAGGACCAATTTTATTTTTATTTCCAGTGGGCCTTGAACTGATATGTTTGCATCGCTACGTTTGAATGTTGCATCAGTGTCAAAATGCTATAAACATGTCTACATGCTCTTCTCAGTTTCTGTACATATTGCATCACAGATCAGTAACAGCTCATCGACCATACTCTGAGTACAGTTTATCTCCCTTGTTCTGAAAGCCAGATTTCAGGCACATGCATCTGTACAAGAAGGATGGGAACAAAACAGCCTCCACTCCCAGGGTGCTGAACTCTGTGGAGGAGATATAGTCAAATTTTTGTTTTGTGATTAGCTATATGAAGAGACAACAAGCTAAAGGAAAAGTAATAATAATTTAAGAATAATGGGTTGATGTTTAATTAAGAGGACAGAGAAAATAATGCACCAGCGTCAAGTTTAAACATTAATCTGAGTTTCGTGAAGATATTTCTTGAGTTTTTGTTCTTTGAGGCAATGTATTATATCCTAGGTCAAAAGAATTGCTTTGATAATAATATTTTATTTTTATTTTTTTATTTTTTTGAGTTGGAGTCTCACTCAGTCACCCAGACTGGAGTGCAGTGGCCGCTCCCGGCCACCGCAGCCTCGACCTGCTGGGCTCCGGCGATCCTTCCGCCTCAGCCTTACAAGTAGCTGGAACTACAGGCGTGCGCTACCTCGTCCGGCTAATTTTTTGATTTATTGTAGAGATGAGGTCTCGCCTGCCCTGGCGGGTCTCAAACCCGCGGGCTCAGGCAATCCACTTACCTCAGCCTCCCAAAGGCGTGGGATTACAGGCTGAGCCACTGAGCCCGGCTATAATATTTTTTTAAAAGATGATTTTTTGTCTATAATACAACATAATCAAAATGTCTCCTCCTTGCCATATATGTTTTACTGTTGAGGTTTTTGGGTGAGGAGAAGGAGATTGGATAAGGGGATGGCATGAACCTGGACAGTTTAAGTGGTCCTGGGCATCATGTCTTTTCCACCAGCTGATAGAGCTGAGGCTTTTATCTGATCAAATTAAAGATACTGGCAGTCGGAGCAGCTGGATTAAACCAGGGAGATTATCCTGTTAGTGACCCTGAGAGTGCAGGCTACTTTAACCCTTTAATATTGGAATTGGACTAACGAGTCAGAGATACCTGAGACTAAAAATAGAATCAGAAACTCTAGAACAAGGGAACTAGGGTAGTAGCAAACAGTCCAAAGAAATACCTCCTTTACCTTTATCTTAATTATGTTTCAACAACAAAACAAAATCCAAACCAGAAAAACCACTTCAAATTCAAAACAGAATTAAATCCAGCAAACTCTGCTACTTCCACCAACTGCTGTGGAAAGATAGAGTCTTTGTGAAAGGCCAAGAGGCACAAAGGTAGCATTTTCCTCTCAAAATAGCAGGAGCAGTAAACAGTATCAGATAAGATTTTAATATCATGTAAAAGTAACCTTATTCTGAGGGGAGAAAAAAGAATGTGGGGGAAGCTTCTCTTTTAAAATTGCATGACCAAGAAATTAAGGAGGAGAAATATGTACACATCTATACAGTATTGGCATCCAATTTAGAAGACTTTTAGTGTGGCTGTTAAAGCTGGTGGTTTTCCTCAAACCAGATTTCCACTAAGAATATTAATTACTGGGGAAAATATGTGCAATGTGATATTCAGCACAACAATTTTAAAAAACATGTAAATATTCCATTGCATAGATCTGAATACAGTGAGTACTTAAGATTGCTAACAGACTAAAGCGTCCAACAAAACTCTGAGACTTCATATTTTTTGTTTAATATAAAGAACCATCTATTCGAGCCCACTCAAAGACAATGGCTTTGGTGCCAGGATTTCATAAGAACCATCTAAGAAGATCATGTGTAGTTATGTTCACACACTTTGAATTAGGAGATTTTAATATATTTACCTCTGCCGACAATTAAATAGTCCTTTAACTATCCTGTGTGGATTCAATGCTAGGTTCTGGAAAAGTGCAAAGGCGAGGAAGGAGTCACCTCCCCAGCCTGGTGAGGACAGGGAGGGCTTTGGTTTTTTTTGTTGTTGTTGTTGTTGTTGTTGTTGTTTTTTGAGTTGGAGTCTCATTCTGTCGCCCAGACTGGAGTGCAGTGGCCGCTCTCGGCCACCGCAGCCTCGACCTGGTGGGCTCCGGCGATCCTTCTGCCTCAGCCTTCCAAGTAGCAGGAACTACAGGCGCGTGCTACCACGCCTGGCTAATTTTTTTGATTTATTGTAGAGATGAGGTCTCACCAAGTTGCCCAGGTGGGTCTAGAACCCGCGGGCTCAGGCAATCCACTCATCTCAGCCTCCCAAGGCGCGGGATTACAGGCTGAGCCACTGAGCCCGGCGTTGTTGTTTTTTTTTTAATTGAGTTGCCTTCCAAGTAGCTGGAACTAATTTTTTATTTATTGTAGAGACAGGTCTCGCCAAGTTGTCCAGGCTGGTCTTGAACCTGTGGGCTCAGGCAGTCCACTCGCCTCGGCCTCCCAAAGTGCTGGGATTACAGCCTTCCCACCTGGGAAGACTTCTTGAAGGAGATGATGACTGAGCACCAACCCCAGGAGTACAGCTGCCTACTGAACAGCTATCCTGTCATATTTGAATCACCTGAGTCAGACCAGGGGGCTGGGAGGTTTCACAGGGAGTCAATGGCCAATTAAAAGCTTTTGAATTCACTGTTTATTGCGAGACTTTCGCACATCAACATTCAAGCAAATTTATTCAGCATGCACAGGCAGTAGTAAGAAAGAGGGGAATGAACCACAAGCTAGTAGCTTCAGAGACTAAAACCAGCACTCTGATTGAGGAACCAGGCAGGTCCGGGTTTCCCTCCAAATACAAGGGTGGAGGATGTTGCTGCTCTTCTCCCAGTAGAGCTTCCTATAGCCCTTGTTGATGGAGGGAAGGAAGGCCTCAGGGTTCTCATGGGGAGAGCTTCTGCAGGTGGTTGGCCAAAGTCAATTTCTTTGCGATTTTTATGGCCCTCTGAGGGAGAGTCCATTGTCATTATCTCAGCCACTTTTTAGCCTCACTTTCTTGTCAGGTCTTGAGAGTGCCTGGCCACAGTAGGTGTTACCTTATCACCTCAGTCCACCAAATATATGCTTAACACTTTGAGGCGCAGCAGTTTCACTGTGGGCTAAGTCATAAGTGTCATATTTCATAAGTGACTTAATTCTGAGACTAAATGCCGCAAAGCATATTAACAGCCCTACCTGGATGTCCCCAGATACTCCAGTCCTAACATGTCCAAACCTAAGTCTCCCTGAGTTCCCACGGGAATTAAGAAGTCATCCAGTTGCCTCACTTCCTACCTTATGCAGGATCCTGAAGAAGGAGAGGGATTAGCCAGTGGAAAATGGCCCCCATGAGGTAAGATGAGTGCAGGATGAGTGTGGTATGTGGTTGGAGGTGAGATGGAGGCATGGTGGCCACCACATGGGGAGTTTAGGATTTTCTAGGGCCACTGGGGACTTTAAACCAATCTGCATTTTAGAAAGATTGTTATCAGCAGAGCAAAGGCTGGTTGGAGCCAGGAGAACCTGGGCTGGAGACCAGCTCAGTGGACCTTGGGAGAACGTTCAACCTCTTACTTTGATCCTGAGTTTGCCAGGACAGATGCGGCTAGAACAAAGCCTTTGATGACAAAATGGCCAATTGGGAAACATTTGGATTTTCCTCCCATCCTCAAAACACCCTTCACCTACTCAAGGGAAAGGCAAAATGGAGAAGGAAAGGAAGCAAAAATAGGGTCTCCTGCTCTCCATAGGTGTGCAGGGCAGCCCCCTACAAGTTCACAGGAGGCCTGATAGGTAGGTGCAAGTGGCCACTGAACACCTGGGGTGAGGCCAGCCTTCTTCCCCACACTGCCAAGGCAGTGGAGGTGGCGTCACACTTTCCACGATGGCAGAATCAAACCTAAAAACCCTGCTAGAATCCTACTTCACTTTTTTCCAAAATCCAATCTCTTAAAGAGCAAATTTTCTTAATATTGGGAACACAGTCTCCCTAGGTATCTGCAGGGATTGGTTCTAGAACCCCTGAGGATACCAAAATCCAAGGATGCTCAGGTCTCTTATATAAAATGGTATAGTATTTTTTTGTTGTTGTTGAGTTGGAGTCTCACTCTGTCACCCAGACTGGAGTGCAGCGGGCGCTCCTGGCCACCGCAACCTTGACCTGCTGGGCTTCGGCGATCCTTCTGCCTCAGCCTTCCACGTAGCTGGAACTACAGGCACGCGCTATCACGCCCGGCTAATTTTTTGATTTATTGTAGAGATGAGTTCTTGCCAAGTTGCCTAAGCTGATCTCGAACCTCTAGGCTCAGGCAATCCTCTCAACCCATCCTTATGAAATTTCATATTAAAATGAGAGGTTGGGATGATCACCTCTTATGGTTCCTATCAGATGGAGTACATTTTTGATTACTTTAAATCCAGACTTCCCTTATGCCTTAGAATATAAATCTATGAGCTTAACTGTTCCCTTAGAATGATAAAGGCTTGGGAGAGAGGGTGAGAAGCGTGAGGGATAAAAAATTACCCATCGGATATAAAATGCACTGTTCGGATGATGGGTGCATCCAGTGCCCAGGATATATAGTTCATCCATGTAACCATAAACCACTTGTAGCCCTAAAGCTATTGAAAAAAAAAAAAGGATAGCCAGCCGGGCTTGGTGGCTCAGCCTGTAATCCCAGCACTTTGGGAGGCCAAAGTGAGTAGATTGCTTGAACCTGCGGGTTCATAACCAGCCCAGGCAACTTGGCGAGACTTCGTCTCTATACTAAATTTAAAAAAAAAATTAGCCAGGCATGGTAGCATGTGCCTGTAGTTCCACCTATTTGGAAGGCTGAGGTGGACAGGTCACCGGAGCCCAGCAGGTCAACACTGGGGTGGCCGTGAGCCTGCCACGCATTCCAGCCTGGACAACAGAGTAAGATTCCAACTCAAAAAAAAAAAGGAAAAAAGATAAAGTCTGAAAATAGAGATTATATAGAGATTATGTTAGCATTTGAATAACTTCATTTCCTACTTTAAGGGAATTAGAAATATTCAGAGGGTTTGTATGGATGTTTGAAGGTAGAGACCAGTGGGTGGTAGCCTAATAGTTCCACAGATAGATCACCAAAATTCTGATAATTCTGGACTGAATGGGAATGTTTTGGGGTTTGGGAGGAGGTCTTGCTCTGTTGCCCAGGCTGGAATACTGTGGCCCAAGAATAGCTCACTGCAAACTTAAACTCTTGGGCTCAAGCAATGCTCTTGCCTCAGTCTTTCCAGGAGCTAGGACCATAGATGTGCATAACCACAACTCCCAAATTTTTTGTATTTTTTTCTAGGTACAGGGTCACACTATGATGCCATGGTTAGGCTCAAACTCCTGGATTTAAGCGATCCTCCTCCCTTGGCCTCCCACAGTGCTGGAATTTAAGGCATAAGCCACTGCACCAGGCCTGGATGAGAATTTTTTAATTCGAAATTGGTGATCTTTTACCATGTTCACAAAAGTCACAGAATTAAGCTGGTTGCCCTTTTATTTATTTTAAGGAGTATTTGACACAAGAACATTTCATCATAACTATAAACATTTTATTTTTTAAATTCGGTGTACTGAAAACTTGGAGTTAGAATGCAAGCTAGACTTCACAATTGTCGTGTTGATTTTCCCATCAGCTTAGTATTTAATCTTTTAAAAAATTCATACCTAGTCATATTTTGATATCTTGTGGGGCAGTTTAGCCTACTCAGATGATTTGAATATTTGGGAGTTGCTGGTTATTATTTTTCTTGAATTTTAAGTATTAATCAAACTGGATTTTGATGGTATACAGAGCTAGGTTTGAGTGTCACATTTTGGTAGTGTGGGTACAGTTAAGCCATCTGAGCTGTCATTTCCTCATATATAAAATAGAGGTGTTAAAAGCTTTGACACAGGGTGGTTTTGAGGAGTAAATCAATGTCTGACCCTTTGTGACATTTCAGTAGCTACTGTTTCCTCTCCTTCTATTTTAGGAATGCTTATTGTTAACTTGCTGTTTTCTTTTTGTTTTTCTTTATTTCTTTTTTGGGGGGGTTGGGGGTCTCACTCTCCTCAGGCTGGAGTTCAGCGCCACAATCGCAACTCACTGCAGCCTTTAACTCCTGAGCTCAGGTGATCCTCCTGCCTCAGCCTCCTAGGTAGCTGGACTTTACAGGCACGTGCCACCACACCTGGCTAATTTTTTTTTTTGAGTTGAAGTCTCACTTTGTCACCCAGTCTGGAGTGCAGTGGCACGCTCACGGCCACCGCAGCCTCAACCCGCTGGGCTCAGGTGCTCCTGCCTTAGCTTTCCAAGCAGCTGGAATTACAGGCATGCACCACCATGCCCAGCTAATTTTTCTTTGATTTATTGTGGAGATGAGGTCTCTCCAAGTTGCCCAGGCTGGTCTTGAACCCGTGGGCTCAGGCAATCCTCTCACTTCAGCCTCCCAAAGTGCTGGGATTATAGGCATGAGCCACCGCGTCCAGCTTTTTTTTTTGCATTGGAGTCTCGCTCTATTGCCCAGGCTGGAGTGCAGTGGCTTGCTCACGGCCACCACAGCCTCAACCTGCTGCTTTCAGGTGATCCTTCCAAGTAGCTGGAACTACAGGCATGTGCTACCACACCTGGCTAATTTTTTATTTTTTGTAGAGATGAGGTCTCACCATGTTACCCAGGCTGGTCTTGAACCTCTGGGCTCAGGCAGTCCTCCTGCCTTGGCCTCCCAAAATGCTGGGATTACGGGCTTGAGCCACTGCACCTGGCCCAAGTTTTTTTTTTTTAAGAGTCCAGTTCTGGCTATATTGCCTAGGCTGGTCTTGAACTCCTGGGCTCAAGCAATCCTCCCACCTCAGCCTCTCCAAGTGCTGGGATTACAGGTGTAAGACTCTACACCTGACTTTCTTTTCTTTTTATAAGCATCTTTCAAGCCATTAACTTTTTTACCATTCTGAGTTTGGGTGGTAATCATCTTTTTCTGAAGCTGTATATTTATTGGAGCTTGTGTTTACATCTATCAGTTTTGAAAAAAAGAGATATGTTAGCACAGAGCTCATGTCTAGGACTCTGATGTAGGCAGTGCATCTGGATTAAATGAGAATGCATGAAAATTCTTTTTCCTTAGAAAATGTTAGCCGGGCATAGTGGCTCAAGCCTGTAATCCCAGGACTTTGGGAGGCTGAGGTGAAAGGATTGCCTGAGCTCAGGGGTTCAGGACCGACCGGAGCAACATGGTGAGACCTTGTCTCTACAATAAATCAAAGAATTAGCTGGACATTGTGGCACGTGCCTGTGGTTCCAGCTTGGAAGACTGAGGTGGAAGGATCACCTGAGCCCAGTAGGTCAAGGCTGCAATGGTCATGAGCATGCCACTGCACTCTAGCCTGGGCAACAGAGACTCCGACTCAGAAAAAAAAAATGTTATTAAAGGACATTACTTTATTTAAAAAAAAAAAAAATTCAGGCCAGGCAGGAAAAAGACTGCAGAGATTTTACTGTGAGGAAAATTTAGCTTGCCACTGGAAATGAAATATTTCAGATCATATATAAAATATACTATTACTGGCTGGGTGTGGTGGCCCTTACCTGTAATCCCACCACTTTGGGAGACTGAGACAGGAGGATCATTTGAGCCCGGGAGTTAGAGACCAACCTAGGAACAAAGTGAAGACCTCATCTCTGCTTATTTATTTATTTATCCTGAACTGGAGTCTCGCTCTATTGCCTAGGCTAGAGTGCAGTGGCACACTCACTGCCACCACAGCCTTCACCTTCTGGGCTCAGGTGATCCTTCTGCCTCAGCCTTCCAAGTAGCTGGAACTACAGGCATGTGCCACCACAGCTGGCTAATTTTTTTGATTTACTGTAGAGATGAGGTCTGGCTAAATTGCCCAGTCTGGTCTCAAACCCCTGGGCTCAGGCAATCCTTTCACCTTAGCCTCCCTAAGTGCTGGGATTACAGGCGTGAGCCCCCATGCCTGACCCCTCAAATGTATTTAAAAGAAAAAAGTGATGCGTGTGTGTGTCTCCCAGTGCTTCACTTGACTAGCCATATATATATATGTTTTTGTTTCAGAACATAATCTTTCCTCTCTATAAAAATGCACTAAAGGCATAAACGGTTAATAGCAGTTAACAAGTGAAGCAATAGAAAGGACCAAAAGACATGAAAAGATGCTCAAACTTACTAAGACACCAAAAAAATGCCAATTATTGTTACCTTTTTTAGAGTTAACTAAATTTTTTCTTTTTTAGGAAGTGAAAGCTTTGTTCAAAAATGAAAATTGCCCCAAAGTAATAAGCTGTGAGTTTGCACACAATAGCAGCTGGTATGTCACGTTCCAGTCAGACACAGATGCCCAACAGGTAAGAAGAAAACACTTTTCTTCTGATAACAGTTCCTGGTTGTAAAATACATAGTGGTATATTTTAATTGAGAAATGTTTGCACTGATGTTTATCAAGGCCATTGAACCCCTCTGTAACCTTTTTGCTTTTGTTTAATTGGTTTCCTTTTTAATCATTTTTCTGAAACTTTTCAGTTTTGATTTTTAGAAGTCTTCTGTCAGCTGGGCTCGTGGCTCAGCCTGTAATCCCTCACTTGGGGAGGCTAAAGTGAGTGGATTGCCTGAGCCCGTGGGTTCGATACCCGCCTGGGCAACTTGGCGAGACCTCATCTCTACAATAAATCAAAAATTAGCTGGGCATGGTAGCTGTAGTTCCAGCTACTTGGAAGGCCGAGGCGGAAGGATCACCGGAGCCCAGCAGGTCGAGGCTGCGGTGGCCAAGAGTGGCCACTGCACTCCAGTCTGGGCGACAGAGTGAGACTCCAACTCAAAAAATAAAAAATTAAAAAAGTCTTCTGTCAATAAAAAATTGATACATAGTTTTGAAAATGGGGATTGAGACCATCTACTCAGTAGTATTTTAAGTACATTATAGGTCTGCAATAAACCAATTCTTGGAGTGGCATATGCCTGCACAATGCTTTTAATTGTTACCATATCCTACATAAAAAAAAACTGGTATTCCTTTGAAACAAATAAATCTATGGTAGCATTTTTAAATCATTCTATGATGTAGTTCTTTTGAGAAAAAAAGAAAAAACAATCTTTAGCTTAGAGTTTTTACTTTTGTCTTTTGTTTTTTTGAGCCAGAGTTTTACTCTGTCACCTAGGCTGGAGGGCAGTTGACATGCTCCCGGCCACCGCAGCCTTGACCTGCTGGGCTCAGGCGAGCCTTCCACCTCAGCCTTCCAAGTAGCTAGAACTGCAGGCATGCACCACCATGCCCGGCTAATTTTTGATTTATTGTAGAGACGAGGTCTCACCAAGTTGTCCAGGCTTGTCTTGAACCGTGGGCTCAGGCAATCCTCTTAACTTGGCCTCCCAACGTGCTGGGATTATAGGCGTGAGCCACTGTGCCCAGCCAGCTTAGAGTTTTAAAAGTCATTTTAAAATTGGATAACCAGGCTTAGTTGTAGTGGCCCTTACCTGTAATCCCAGCACTGTGGGAGGCTGAGGGAGGAGTATCACTTGAGGCCAGGTATTCAAGGCCAGACTGGCCAGCATAACAAGACTTGATCTTTACAATAATCTAAACATTAGCCAGGCTATGGTAGTTTATGCGTGTAATCTCAGCTATGCAGAAGGCTGAGACAAGAGGTTTGCTTGAGCCCAGGAACTTGAGGCTGCAGTGAACTGTGATCATGCCACTACACTCCAGCATGGATGACAATTTATTTTCTCTCTAAAATAATTTTTTTTTTTTAGTCAGAATCTTACTCTGTCGCCCAGGCTGTAGTGCAGTGGCATGCTCACGGCCACTGCAGCCTCGACTGGCTGGGCTCAGGCAATCCTTCTGCCTCAGCCTTCTAAGTAGCTGGAACTACAGTTGTGCGCCACCACGCCCGGCTAATTTCTTGATTTATTGTAGAGACAAGGTCTCACCATGTTGCTCAGGCTGGTCTCAAGCCCCTGAGCTCAGGCAATCCTCTTGCCTCTCCCTTCTAAAGCGCTGGGATTACAGGCATATGCCACCATGCCCAGCCTAAAATAAATAAATTTATAAAAATTGACATCTGGTGATATTTTGTGTGTTTAGAAATGTATATATTTTGTTTGCAGTAATCCACTGTAGCTCTTCTATAATAAATGTGAACTATGCCTGAGGTTTTAAATTTTTACTTTTTCTTTCCCTATCATCTGCACAATGGAATTACCTTCAGAATTTGTTGAGTTTAGAAAAAGTTGCTAATATTAAACTCTCTCCCTCTCTCTTTTTTGAGTCGGCATCTCACTCTTTCACCTAGGCTGGAGTGCAGTGGCACAATCGTGGCCACCACAACCTTGACCTGCTGGGCTCAGACAATCCTTCTGCCTCAGCCTTCCAAGTTGCGGGACTACAGGCATGCAACACCATGCCTGACTGATTTTTTGTAGAGACAAGGTCATGCAGTGATGCCCAGGCTGGTCTTGAACTCTTGGACTCAGGCAATCCTCTCACCTCCTCCTTCCAAAGAGCTGTAATTACAGGCATGAGCCACAGTCCCTGGCCACTTAAACTGTCTTAATAGAAGGAAGATTACTTTAATGAAATGTTTGAATGCTAGTGAAAGTTTCTTTCTGCTTTGTTAACAGGCTTTCAAATACTTAAGAGAAGAAGTTAAAACATTTCAGGGCAAGCCAATCATGGTAAGAAATATTTGTAAACAGAGAAAAGGACTATGTTAAACCAGAAAGTTTTTGTTCATTTATCTGTTTGAGAATTTTAAAAGCACTGACAAATAATATTATGTAAAAATCCATAATGATATTTTTAAAGTTTCTGGCTTGTTTTATATGCTACTTTAGGAACTCATTTGATAGGGCATTAAAATACTTTGTATGCAGCAGTTATTTTCAAAGGTGTGACTTTAAACAGCATGAAATTTTCATAGATGCCGATTTGCAACATATAAGGTAATTCTAAGCTGGTCCAAGTCCAATGATATCTCCAACTAGTGGATCACAACCAGTTAAAGAGATCTTTGTTCTTTTTCAACTTCTATTGCCTCACTTGACTAGCCTTAAAAAAAAAAAAAAGGCAAAGATAACTCCAGATCTCAAAATGAACAGTAGGTATATATTTTTAATAAAAGGAGATGAAAAACATTACTTTCAGTCTCATCTCAATTAATTGCCTCACTGCAATAACATATAGCCATATGGGAACCTAGGGGTTCTCATTGATAACACTTGCTCTCTATCTGTCCTTGTCCAATCTGTTTCAGATCCCTTGAAATCTGGCTTCAGAACTTCTTTCTATCATTTTTGCCTTTGTTTAGACTTGAACCATTGGAGTAGCCTCTTGACTGCTATGCTGTAGCTTGATCCTCTTAACAATCTGTTCTCCACATTGCTACCAGGGCCACAATTCTAAAATATGATCCTGGACACACATTTATTTTTACTTGTTCCTGTATGAAATAATTAATCTCACTACCATTTATAAACGTAATTTTTTGAGTTGGTTGAGATTTTATTTTTTAATATATATTTTATTTTAAAGATGCAGAGTACAATGTAAATATAATATTAATGTGTTATACTTACAAATTCCTATTGTGCTCTTACTGTGTATCAGTTTGTTTTAAGCAAATATTGACTAATTTAATGTTTATAAGAACCTAATGCTGGCCGGACTCGTGGCTCAGCCTGTAATCCCAGCACTTTGGGAGGCCGAGGTGAGTGGATTGCCTGAGCCCGTGGGTTCAAGACCAGCCTGGGTAACTTGACGAGACCTTCTTGTCTCTACAATTTAAAAAAAAAAATTAGCTGGGCGTAGTGGCATGAAACTGTAGTTCCAGCTACTTGGAAGGCTGAGGTGGAAGGATTGCCGGAGCCTAGCAGGTCAATGCTGGGGTGGCCGTGAGTGTGACACTGCACCCCAGTCTGGGCAACAGAGTGACTCCAACTCAAAACAAACAAACAAACAGAACCTAATGCTTAGGTGTTCTTGGTTTCTCCATTTTACTGGTGGGGATAATGAGGCATGGGAGTAAGCTACTCATTGTCACACAACCAGTAATTGGAAGAACCAGGATGAGAGGAACTTATGTTTATTAAGAAGCTATATGTCAGACACTGTTCTGAGAACTTGGTAGGTAATATTACTAGTTTCCATAGTACAGATGAAGCTTTTTACTAGTTGTTATTATACTTTCTCTGCCCTTTATGCTCTGTTCACTGTTATCACCTTCCTGTGCTTTGAGCCTTTGACTATATTCTCCTAAGTCTACTAAGAGGATATCTCACTCATAAGTGTGCCTTGAGAATTAGTCACAGTAGCACAAGGATTGGCAGTCTCTGGGCACTGCTAGGGGAGGGAGGGAGGGAACTAGGGGAGGGAGGGGCACATGACAGCACAAAGCGTACCTGGTCCACTACCAGGGAGGGTGAGGACCAGCTAGAAGCCCAAACTTCACCTGCATGCAGCCTACTTATGTAGTTAATCCTCATTTGTACCACACATTCCTATAAATGAAACAGAATCTTTAAAAAGAAAAATGAACAATTTCTTGAACATCATCAAATACCCAATCACTGTATATTTTCCTCATTTCTTTTTTTTTCTTATTTATGTATTCATTTATTTTGAGCTGAGGTCTCACTGTCACCCGGGATGGAGTGCTGTGGCACTATTCTGGCTCACTGCAGCCTTGTCCTCCTGGGTTCTGGGTTCAGGTGATCCATCCATCTCAGTCTCCCAAGTAGCTGCGGGACTACAGACACATGCCACCTCGCCTGGCTAATTTTTTGGAGTGTGTGTGTGTGTGTGTGTGTGTGTGTGTGTGTGTGTGTGTGTTGGAGTCTCTCACTCTGTTGCCCAGTCTGGAGTGCAGTGGCACACTCATGACCACTGCAGCCTCGACCCGCTGGGCTCAGGTGATCCTTCTGCCTCAGCTTTCCACAGGCTCGTGCCACCACACCCAGCTAATTTTTTGTTTTTTTTGATTGTAGAGACCAGATCTCTCCAAAGATGCCCAGGCTGGTCTCGAACCCATGGGCTCAGGCAATCCTCTTGCCTCACTCCCCAAAGTGCTGGAGTACAGGCTGAGCCACCGAGCCTGGCCAATTTTTTAATTTATTGTAGAGATGAGGTCTCACAAGTTTGCCCAGGCTGATCTCAAACTCATGAGCTCAGGCAGTCCTCTCACTTTGGCCTCCCAAAGTGCTAGGATTATAGGCATGAGCCACCGTACCCAGCCTGAATTTTTTTTAGAGACAGGGTCTCACTATGTTGCCTAGGCTGGCCTTGAACTCCTAGGCTCAAAAAGTTCTCCTACCTAAGCCTCCCAAAATGCTGGGGTTATGGACTTGAACCACCATGCTTGGCCTTTTTTTCTTTTTTAAAATATATAGTTGCAGCCGGGCTTGCTGGCTCAGCCTGTAATCCTGTGCCTTGGGAGGCTGAGGTGAGTGGATTGCCTGAGCCCGCGGGTTCGAGACCCACCGGGGCAACTTGGTGAGACCACATCTCTACAATAAGTAAAAAAAAAATTTAGCCAGGCTTGGTAGCGCGCGCCTGTAGTTCTGTTCCGACTACTTGGAAGGCTGAGGCGGAAGGATCGCCAGAGCCCAGCAGGTCAAGGCTGCGGTGGCCAGGAGCATGCCACTGCACTCCAGCCTGGGCAACAGAGTGAGACTCCAACTCAAAAAAAAAAAAGTATAGTTTCTTTCTCCACCTTTGTACTTTTTATTTTGCAAGTGTGTTGGTGAAAATAATCATATTGTTTGTCTTGCAGAGTTTTTCAAAATAGACATTGTGCTCCTTTATTCTTGGTAGTTTAATAGTCCTCTTTTCCTTGTATTTCATACAGATTGGTAGCTAGATCTAGAGGCTTGATCAGATTTGGGTTAGATTTGGTGGCAACAGAGGGAGGAAAGAAAAGCTAGGTCCTATAATCATTGGCTGAAGTCTGTTAACTAATTAAAGATTGCAGAATGGTGCCATTTCTCTATCTTTTTTCCTGTTTTTTAGAAGCCTGCCTTCATCTTCATTATCCTGAGGTTTTTTTTGCTTTTTGGTTTTTTTTGAGTTGGAGTCTCACTCTGTCACCCAGATTGGAGTGCAGTGGCCGCTCCCGGCCACCGCAGCCTCGACCTGCTGGGCTCCGGCGATCCTTCCACCTCAGCCTTCCAAGTAGCTGGAACTACAGGCACGCGCTACCACGCCCGGCTAATTTTTGATTTATTGTAGAGATGAG
>CAUYQG010201437.1:0-25949 GCA_963574415.1 Tarsius wallacei | reverse complement strand
AGGACGTCTTTAGAGAATAGGCCTCTGGGTGTGAGGAAGCTGAAGCTGTGAATCAACTTTCTCGCAGTCTGGCTGGAACTGTTGTATTTCAACGCAGCACACTCGGATCGCGTGGTTGGTGCCGGAGGAGAGCGGCCGACGTTTGAGCAGGAGCGAGCTCTGCGGGGCAGCTGGAAACTTTTGGCAGCTCCCTGCATTGTCGCCGGCGTTTGTTTTCTTGAGAGGGGCTTGTTGGTGGGTGGGTGGCTTGCGGTGTTTGTTGAAACAGCGCAAGAAGATGGGCCTTGGAAGTGATTCTCTGGGCTTTGTGGCGCTGTGTGTGTGGGATTGTCGGGGCGGAGTGCCGGTTCCTGAACCCCCGGAGGCAGATGCATCATTTTGGTGGCAGATCCGTGCCCTTCCCTGGCGTTTGTAGAGACTGGAGATGTAGCGCTGCTGATTTCCATATCCAGTTTGCTCAGTTTGAATTTTCACTTGGTTGCCAGCTCTGCCAACTCACGCCAGGTTTCTCAAACTACAATTTAATCGGTGGTAAACAGGGGTTTACTTTTTCTGTTTTAGGGAAGTTGATGGGAAGGAGTAGAACAGGATTTGGGAATAGACCAGAACCAGCCATCTCTTCCATGACCCCAGCTACCTTCTGTACAACTTGCTGCATCCTCCTGACTTTGCCAATGTATGCGAAGGATAAAGCCTACAACCTCTGTGACGTCTTTTCTGTTTTCACGTGGAACTTGGTTCTTTTTCTTGGGCCCTGCAGGGATCATCAGGGGTTTGAGGAAAAAGGCGAGTCAATAAAGTGTATCCTGTGCCATGACTTCTGTAGTGCCAGGGACGCTGACCGAAGAGGAGGAGCTGGGTTAATAAGCCATGCAGTGGAGGTGCAGACACCAACAACATTGCCATTTACTGATGGGCAGCAGTCCTTGATATCTGCCCTTCCCGTCAGAGGGTGGCCTACTAATGATGACCTGGTAGTGCCCACTCCCGTGGGTGACATGCTTCCCACTGTGTTACCTCATGACACTTCAGTGGTATATCTGTTTTCCCTGGACACCTTTAAGCACGAACAGCCGGATGCCTTGCTGGTGTCTCAACTATTAGTCTTATCTGTCTGTGGTCACTTGTCTGATGACACCTGTGATGAAACAGATAGGAGATGCAGGAAAGCAGGTGGGCCCGCTCGGGCGTGTGGAGGCCCCCTGCTGAATGGGAAATGGAACATGCATTGCAACGGTTCTGCATTGCGTGAGCAGGAATCTGGGAGCGCTTACAGATACTAAAAATTACCCATGAACCTCACCCCCCCCCACCTCCTGCGTGTATTCTGCCACTGCCTGCTTCCTGTGTGTCTGCCAGGGAGCTGCAGCAGGTGCACCTGCCACATGACTTCTGGCCCGGCTTTGTAGTCTGAAGCTCTGAGAAGGTAGTCCCGGTCCTCTCAAGAGACAGAGCAGCAACCAGACCGGGGTTCAGAATCGCATGGTCTATGCATCTGTGCTTGCATGGCAATATTACTCTGCTGTCTTTGGTAACTTGGGTCAGCACTAATACAATGCCCACAACATAGCACATGCTCAATAAATGTTCTTAACTAGCTGACTAATGCAGCAGTTCTGCTGATGGATTAAAAAAATTAACTCTATGGGTTGAACTGGCTCTTCCCATCCTTCAAGTGTTGATGAGTAGACAGATCGTGAGATCTGAAACAACCAGATTATGTGCTTCAGAGGGTAATCAAGGCTGCCACGAAAAAACTTTAAAATGTAAGAATGACATGTGCTTATACATTTTTCATGGTTTGATAGCTTCATTTTTCATGGGCTCAGGTTTTGTGGGCCTTTATGAATGAGTTGGTATTAATTTGTTTCTTCTTTTCTCCCCCCTTTTTTTTTGGGAGTCAGTCTCACTCTGTCATCCAGGCTGGAGTGCGTGGCACGGTCATGACTCACTGCGGCCTTGATCTGGGCTCAAGTGATCCTTCCACCTCAGTCTCCTGTACACAACTGTACACAACTGTAGCTGGGACTACAGTTGTGTACCCCCACACTTGGATAATTTAAAAATTTTTTTGTAGAGACGGGGTGTCGCTCTGTTGCCCTGGCTGGTCTCAAACTGGGCTCAAGTAGTCCTCCTGCCTTGGCCTCCCAGGTGCTGGGACTACAGGCATGAGCCACCACATCTGGCTTTCATTTGTTTCAAAAGCTTGAAAATAATCATCCTGTAAAAGCAGAGAGGCTAGTAAAATGAACCCTCATATTCCATCAACCACATTGAGTAGTTACGAAGATTTTTTTGTCAAACTTGATTCCTTCTTTTCTATTTTTTTTTTGAGGGTGTTAGTCCCACGTTGCATATCATTTCACCTTTATGTACCTAGTAAACATTATTAAAAACTACGGATTTTTCTTATATAACTTTACAGTCATTATGATGAAATTAACAGTAAGTTGCTGATATGCTATTGAACGTTCCCAGATAGTTTTTAAAAAAGTCTTTGTTAGTTTGTTTTAATCAGGATCCGCAAAAGCTTTGCAGACCTTTCCAAACATGGGTAGCTATTTCATGAGCCTTGGAATTACTTATAATGGCAAGAACTCTCCATGGGGTCAGGTTCTGGGTTTTAAACCTAGAGGTTTAGTAGTTTAGAGCCATGTGTTGTATGTTATCTCTGCTCTTTACTAGCTGTGCAGTCTTAGGTTTATAACTCGACCTTGCTGGGCCTCAGTTTCCTCACCTATAGAGTGGAGATAATAATCATACTTTCCTATGGAGTTGTTAAGAGAGTTGAATGAGTAATATAGGTAAAGCTCTTCGACAGTGCCTGGCATATATTCTGCCAGCTCCTTAAGTTCCATTGGACTGCCGTTTAACATCTCTGAACCTCAGAGTTCCCACTCTGTCAAGTAAAAGGCTATCCTAGGTCTTTCTAAAGTCCCTTATGCTACCAAGAGGCTTCATTCAATGCTAAGCTAGCTGCTTTTCTGTAGTGGAGGCAGGTAATGTTCCTGACTGTAGGAAAAGTAGTTCTTGACTTTTTAGTAATGAAAGAAGGATCCTTACAATTTCAGAATTAGCTTTCCATGATTTAGATTAGTCAGGAAGGTAGCGCATTCAAAATGTGTGCGAGCTCAGAAGGAAAGCTAGGAGTAATACCCTGAACAGGGTTGAGTACTGATTACTTTTGGTGCTTCCGAAGCAATTTTACCTCGGGTCTTTCAGATGTATTCAAGATGGCATTGTCATGGCCTAGATCTAAGAGACTATACCCCCCAAGACCTGAAAATATCACTTCTCTGAAAGATTTGTGTGAGTATCCTGACATGTCCCTTTGCATGGGTGTGACGGCCATCCTGCCCTTGGGTATAAATATACAAGTCATCTGGCTGCCCGGCTTCCTTACTGATCTTATCTCAGTATGTTCAGCTTCAAACTCTTCTTCGATGTCAAGCCCCTGCCAGCGATGCCATTCCACACCCCTCTGAGCTCCAGCAGTACAAATGAAGCGAAACCAAGTCAGGGCATCGCGAAATTTCCCTTTGTGTTACCGGAGGAGGGCGGACGGAAGGTCTGGGATGGTAACGTTCCCTGGTCTGTGCTTGAGGCCTCCCTCACTTGAGTCAGCTCAAGATTCCAGTGTTATCTGAGGTAACCTGAGACCCTGGTGGTAGTGTTCTTTGAAATCCTCAGGTAAGATAAAACCTCATTTTGGCTATAATTTTAAATCAGATATGTCAGTAAGCTGACAACTGAACTGGCCTGAGCTTCACCTCACTACTTTTCTCCGCCCTTGAGTGGAGTCCTAACAAACAGAAATGTCCCAAAATACAGGAAGCAGGGTGGAGGTCCCTCTCCAACTAGATAATCAACAACAGGTTTGGTCTCTGTAGTTTCTAGTTCATTTGACTATTAGGAGTCAGGAGGATATTAGCAGTGCCTTGACTTTGAACAGGGTGGCAAGGAGTTGTGAAATCTGCATCTGTGTTACTGAGGGACAGCTCTGGGTTAGGACCCTTTGCCGGCTGCTGAGAATATGACACTGTGTCGGAGCAGGCCTGTGCAGGAACCTACACGGAGACAGGTCCGACACCTACAGAAAGGTGGGGGGGCAGTACGAAGGAGCACCATTGACAAAGGTGATTCGGGGACTAGAGGAAGATGAAATCACAGAACCGGTGTACTTAGGAAAGGGTTTGTGCAGAATGGAACCGGACCTGAAAGATGCAGAGTTAAGGGAGACTTCTTCCCCTTTCTTCTAGAAAAGAATAAGAAATTGAGCAAATGCTTCAAATGCCCAGGTAGGCCAAGAAGGAGAGCAGCTTGGGCAAAGAGGGGCAGGTTTTTGGAGGAGAAGCTTTGAGAAATATAGCTGCTGACTCTGGGCGCCGTTTCAGTGATCAGCTGAGAGCACAACACAAAACAGATTTTTTGCCCCTTTTTGAAATCTGTTTCAGAAAGAGGTTCAAACCAGCCCCTGAACGTATGCTTCTTAGGGAGATCTTTCCTAAGTTTAACCCTGAGTAAATAATGTGACTATCTGTGTCCTGCAGGCCCAAGAATGGGCAGAGAGGCCTGTGACTTGGAAGAGAAAATCCAGAAACAGGCCTGTGTGTGTGTCACCATTTAGGGTATTGTGAGTGTGTAAGTGGGTGTTACAAAATAATCAGGAGCCCCACCTTATAGCGCATACTGAAATAAAGGACAACTAATACAAGAGTTATGTGAGAGAGAAATTTGAAAAGTGTATGAAACATGGGGAAATAATAATGTGAGGGTGGAGAGGGAGTTTTAAAGCATGAAAGTACAGGAAGAAACCAGTGTGGCCTGGGCTTTGCCACTGATGACCTTAGGACTTTAAGCAACTGAGGTGCTCATCTGAGAATTGGGATTGTTAGGCATTTTATCTTAGTGTTTTTTGAAAAAATAAAGATTAAGAGAATGCATGTGAAGTACTTATAGTGAATGCTTAACAAATGCAAACTCCTTATGTTAATAAAGGAAAAGATTGATTATCTTGACTAAATATATCTGGAGCCAGCATTTATTGAGTGCCTTTGATGTCCTAGAATGCATCTGGGGACTTAACATGTGGGAGACTAAGTCACCTCAAGGTCACAGCTATTGTTGGAGGGGCTGGGACTCGAACCTGGGCGCTGGGCTTGTAGCCACCCTGCCTGTTACCTCCCCATGTTCACACTAAACCTCTGTGTGTATGTAACAAGTACCATACAGTTAAAAGTCTAACAATAAACTTAGAAATATTTGTCCTCTAGCTGTTTGTCTATAGATATACCTTGGTCGTAGTGTGAAGTTTTTTTTTTTGAGTTGGAGTCTCACTCTGTCGCCTGGGCTGGAGTACAGTGGTTTGCTCACAGCCACCCCAGTGTCGACCTGCTGGGCTCCGGTGAGCCTTCCGCCTCAGTCTTCCAAGGAGCCGGAACTACAGGCACTCACTACCATGCCTGTCTAATTTTTGATTTATTGTAGAGATGAGGTCTCACCAAGTTGTCCAGGCTGGTTTTGAACCCGCAGGCTCAGGCAATCCAGTCGCCTCGGCCTCCCAAAGTGCTGGGATTACAGGCTGAGCCACCGAGCCCGGCCAGTGTGAAGTTTTAAAAAATATATATACATATATTTTTTTTTTTTGAGAAAGCAGGATTTATTGAGAGGACAGAGAAGCTCCCACAGTGGGAGGGGAACCCAAAGGGGTTGCCCCAAAAATATGTATCTTAAGAATCCTTACCCATCAATTTAAAGAAGAAAAACACTCCGGTAGAAACATAGAAAAGGACATGAATTGGCAATTCCTCTAAAAAAGACATGCCTTTAGCCAGTAAGGGCAGGAAAACATGCTCATCTTTGCTAATATTAGAGAAAGGTTACTAAAACAAAATGCCATTTTGCCTGCCAAATTTGCAAAGATGGGGTGAAACACACTTTCATTTGCAGGGCTTCCCCATTCCACAACTCTGGGGGCCCCGTTCACATGGCATTTTATGAGAACTGTGACTTCTGGAGTTTTATAATATGACGGACGGTATATATAGCCTTGTTGCAGTTGGACAGTATATGTATATCAAGAACTTCCACATGCTTCCATTCCATGGCGCAGTACTTGAAATTATAGGCATTTCCGACCCGAAATGCACATGAAGCACAGAGCCTGAAGTCACAGTGCTGGTCGTTCATGACAGAAAATGTGAAATACTGACCAACTGCAAACTATAAAGAGCTCTTAACAATAACCTACATATATTGTGGAATACAGACTATTTATGACACTGTCAAGTTTTTGTGCTAGAAGAATAATGGCTTGAGAAAATTCTTACACTGTGGTATTGGGGGCTTGTGGTTAGGTGCAGGGGCTTTGGGCATGGCTGCTTGGGTCCTATAACCCCTTTGCTCCTAACCAGTGTGTAACCTTGGGCAAGGTGCTAGACCTTTCTGGCCCCGGTTTTCCTGTCTGAAAGTTGGGGATGCTAATAGTACCTGTGGAGAGGGTGGTGGTGAAGATGAAATGAGTGAATTCTTTTCGTTTGTTTTTATTTTAGAGTTGTGGGATACATGGGAGGATTTGCCTAAGTAAATTGTGTGCAGGTGTGATTTGGGCTGCTTCTAGCAAGCCCTCTCCCCCCTGGTAGTGGACATGGTACCCAATGGGTGGTTGTGTGACCCTTATCCCCATTCTCTCCCTCCCTCGGCAGTGCCTAGCATTTGTTGTTCCCACCCTTGTGCCCCTGTGCCCAATGTTTAGGGCCCGCTTATGAGTTTTCCAGGTTTTGATTCTGTGATAGTTCACTTAGAATGATGGTCTCCAGCTGCACCTATGTTGCTGCAAAGGATGTGATTTTGTTTGTTATGGCTGCATAGCTTTCTCTCATATATATGTACCACATTTTCTTTATGCAGTCCACTTTCAGTAGGCATCTGGATTGGTTCCATGTTTTTGCTGTTGTGAATAGCAAATGTGTGAATTCTTACAAAGCTCCTAGAACACTGACACATAGGAAGCACTCTTAAGTGTGAGTGGTTATATATAAAATTACTATTATGAGATTTAAAACTAAGCTTCAAAATTATAAACATATCGTGAACCAAATTATATTTTAAAAAAATATGTGAATAGAAGAAAACACTGGGAAGGAAATTTAAGAAAAAGACTGTTTAGCTACTATATCTGATCAGGTATGTTCATTCCAAAGAAGCTCAAAGACTGAAAAAATACATGATTTTGGACATAAGCCATACCGCACAGGTTTGGTAAGAATGGAGTTTTAAAAATGTACCTGTCATAAAATTGTTTTTTTATTTTTATTTTTATTTTTTTCTTGAGTTGGAGTCTCACTCTGTCGCCCAGACTGGAGTGTAGTGGCCGCTCCTGGCCACTACAGCCTTGACCTGCTGGGCTCCGGCAATCCTTCCGCCTCAGCCTTCCATGTAGCTGGAACTACAGGCATGCGCTACCACGCCCGGCTAATTTTTGATTTATTGTAGAGATGAGGTCTCGCCAAGTTACCCAGGCGGGTCTCGAACCCGCGGGCTCAGGCAATTCACTCACCTCAGCCTCCCAAAGCGTGGGATTACAGGCTGAGCCACCGAGCCTGGAAAAATTGTTTTTATAGCATAGATATATGATGATGCACATCTGCATGATATATCTGTGTTTAGCCTTTGTCATAAACCAGCATGTAAAATGTTAACAATGGTTATCTCTGCAAATGGGATTATGAAAAGTTTAAATTATGTTTCCGATTTCCTGCCCTTTCTAGATATCTACAATTGACTGTATTACTCTTATTGTTTTGAAAAAGATTGACAGAAAAAATGATTTTGAGAGCGTGCTGTGGTAAATGGGTTCTGTCATATATTGCATTTCATGGAGCCCTCAGAGCAAGGCCAGTTATTATGAAATAGTTATTTTTATTCCTGTTGTATTTGAGCACCTGCAGTTTTTAAAAAGTTGCTCAGATTTTAGCAAGTGTTGGAGAGAGAGGAGGGCTGGGAGTTTGCTGAGATGCCAGGGGGCTGTTGTCACAGGCTTTGCCCATGGCCATTCTGGGGTCTGGGTCCTTGGCTCTGCTGACCCAGCTCTCATTTGCTTTTACCCTGTCTGGTCTGCCTCTGCTTCCTTACCACCCATAGCTCCCTGGCCCCCGTGGCCTGCCTGTGTCCTTTGTGTGGGGTGGCCTCTCAGTCCTCACCCCGACACCATTCATCTAGGGGAACAGGATTGTCTTGCTTCTTCTCTTTACCCCCTGATGTCTCTACCTTTGTCTCCTTCACCCTGTCCCTTTGCTGTACTTGTCACACAGGGGCACCCCGAAGGGTCGCCTCCCTACCACCGGTGTATGAAGTTTCATCTCTTTGCCTCGCTCTGGAGGGGGCACCACCAGCTCATTACAATTTCTCCAGCTTTGTTTTGGTTCTGATTTGTCCCCGACTCAGACCTGCTTTTCTGTTATCCTGCCTGACACCTACTTTTGGGATGTCCTGTCAATTCCTGAAGTTCGGCATCTTTGAAACATAAGTTGTCACTTTTCACCCCAAACTAGGTCATTCCTTTTGCATTCTTGTTTTTTGAAATCTCTAACTTCTCCTTTGTTTCTTGTATTCATCTCCCTTCACCCTTCTCATCCAAGCACCACTGTGTTCTGTTATGTCACGAATCAGTCGTGGACTAGGACTCCCACATCTCAGTGGCTTAAAGCAGAAAGGTTTATTTCTCCCCCCACATTACCTCTCCATTGAATGTGGGCTGGGCACCCAGTTCCACATTGTGTTGGGACCGGGGTGGGTGGGACAGCCCCCATCTTGAATGTGGGAGGTCCTTGTGATTGAAGCAAGTCACTTGCTTGCGCCTAACTCCAAAGGCAGGGAAGTACAGTCCTTTCTCTGCCTGCAAGGAGAACTCACATCTTTGGTGAGCAACACTGATGACTACTGCAGCCTGGCATCACCTTATCTCTTGTCTCCTGCCCTTCCTGATCTCTGCTGTAGTAGGGCATGGGGACCCTCCCCTCTGGTCTCTTTGCTGCCATTCTGACTCCATCGTTATGGTTCAGTTATGAATCCTGAAGGCACTGGTACACCCCATTGCCCTTGGGTGCAAACTCCTTTCCTTGGGCCATAAGGCACTTTACCAGACACCATCCTCTTGTGGCTCACGGCTGGGCTTTTAGATCCTTGTGTGTGCCAGCCTCTCATACCCTAGGACCTAGGCAGAATATCTTACCTCTGCCTGGGATAATAATTACCCCCCTACACCCTTCTCAGCTGTCAGGCCATGCCCCTTGCCCTTGGGAATCATACTCAAGTGTCCTGGCTTATTCACCCAAACTAAAACACGCCCAGCCTATTCTTTTCCTTTTGACACTTGTAATTTATGTTTATGTGTACATTCATTTAATGTCTGTTTCCTCACTGGACAGTTGCTTCACCACGGACTGTCCAGTGCCTGGCACATAGGGGCTTGGTAAAAAGTTTTTGGATGAAGGAGCAACTCCTGAAAACTATATCTGACACATCTCTCTCTTTATTATTATTATTTTTTGAGTTGGAGTCTCACTCTGACACCCAGACTGGATGGAGTGCAGTGGCCGCTCCCGGCCACCGCAGCCTCGACCCGCTGGGCTCCGGCGATCCTTCTGCCTCAGCCTTCCGAGTAGCCAGAATTACAGGCATGCGCTACCACGCCAGGCTGATTTTTTGATTTATTGTAGAGATGAGGTCTCACCAAGTTGCCCAGGCAGGTCTCCAACCCGCGGGCTCAGGCAATCCACTCACCTCAGCCTCCCAAAGCGCGGGATTACAGGCTGAGCCACCGAGCCCGGCTACATCTCTCTCTTTTTAAAATCTTTTGTTGATTTCCCATCACCTCTAATTTCTCTTCCCTGCACCCATTTCTGTGTAGTTCATTCCAGTTTACCTCCTGCTGCCAGATAAATTTTCCTAATGCACAGGCTCTCTTATATCATTAGTTTCTCATTGCCATCTATGATCAGTACAGTCATATTCTCACACATAAGAATGTATCATTTTGGCCATTTGCTTTGCTAAGCCATGGTCTGACCATGTGGCTCCTTGAGCCATGGTCACCATGTTTCCTAGCCTTGGCCCCCTCCCCTATCTTGGGGAGGTGAATCTTTCTCTTTCCTCTAATTTACTTTCTAAATAAACTGTATTTTCCAATCTAAAAAAAAAAAAAAAAAGAATGTATCGCATTAAGGCTGGTTCTGTGTTTGCTTCAGTTTAAAAAAAGCTGGTCAGATTGTCAGTAAATCTGTATGATCTTTGCATAGGATTTTTTTTTTTAAGTTGGAGTCTTACTCCGTCACCCAGGCTGGAGTGCAGTGGCATGTTCACGACCACCCCAGTATAGACCTCCTGGGCTCTGGTGATCCTTCTGCCTCACCTTCCAAGTAGCCAGAACAACAGGTGCGTGCTACCTCGCGTGGCTAATTTTTTATTTATTGTAGAGACGAGGTCTCGCCAAGTTGCCCGGACTGGTCTCCAACCCGCAGGCTCAGGCAATCCACTCACACGGCCTCCCAAAGTGCTGGGATTACAGGCTGAGCCACCGAGCCTGACCTGCATAGGATTTTTAAAGCAGCCACACATTTTGATATAAAGTAAGATTAATATTTTTAGGCTCATTTGTTTTCACCAACTCCATAGATCCCTAGTGTGTAAAAGAACACATTGATCTAGCTCATGTGTTAGGTATTTAGTAACTCATTCATCTGAGAACAAAACAAAATAAAACAACAATACTAATAAAAACCACCAGAAGTGCTGTTCATTCATTGAACAATGAGGTTTTGCAAGCCATCAAGAAGCTTGTGGATGGTTAGGTTACTTCTGTTTCTTTTATGCCTTAATTTTCTGTTTCTTTTTTGATTCCTCAGTGAATTTATTTTCCACTCTTATTTTCTGTTTCTTTTTTGCCTCCTGATCTGTGAACTAGTAGCAGGGAGACTTATTATCTGATCAGAATTGTGAGTCTCCCTGCCTGCCTTTCTTTGAGGTTGGTAAGGATAAGTGCAGTTGAGATAGCGCCTGGGTGTGGCGACACTGTGAGCCAGGCTGGGTCAGTACCTGTGGTAGAGACTTCCCCCCATTTGTTGAATATCAATCTGAAAGTGAATCTGAGAGCTGATCGTCATGAACTACCCAGGGTCTCCATTGAGCCCATGAAATTTATTCTAAAACTCTTTGGGGCTTAATTGGAGATTCATATACTTTATTTTCATACATTTTGTCGTAACAAAAAATATAAGTTCCGTCATACAGATAGACAAATGTTCTAAGCAAAGATGTTTACCATGCTAAGTTGAATAAAAAGGTAATAAATAGTACAGTAGCCCTTGAACAACACAGGTTTGTGCTGCACAAGTCCACTTATATGCATGTTTTTTTTTCAGTAAATGTATAGAAATATTTTTGGAAGATTTGCAACAGTTTCAGAAAACTAGCAGATGAACCACATAGCCAGTGAAAAACTTAAAAAAAAATTAGGTATGTCATGAATGCATAAAATAGATAAAGATGCTAGTCTGTTTTATCATTTACTACCATAAAAAATATACAAATCTATTAAGAAAGTTAAAATGTATCAAAATGTGTGCACACAAACTGATCATACAGCATGAAAATTAGGATGAAGACCTTTGTGATGATTCACTTCCACTTGATGAATAGTAAATATATTTTCTTTTCCTTATGATTTTCATCATAAATAGCATTATTTTTCTAGCTTCATTGTGTGATTATAATATATAATACATATAATGTACAAAATAGGTGTTAAGCAAGTATTTTATTGGTAAGGCTGTGGTCAACAGTAGGCTATTAGCATTAGTTAAGTGAGTGAAAAGTTATACATGGATTTTCAACTGTGTGGGGGGAGGGCAGGCACCCCAACCCCCAAGTTGTTCAAGGGGGTCAGCTGTATGTATGGCAGTATTTTGTTCATGGACAAGTTTTATGATCTTACAGATGCTAAGGTGAATCATGCCCTTTTGTTTCAGGAATAAGTGTACTATAACGTGCTTATTCTCTCAATTTTAGAACGTGGAATTTACAGGTTTCTGTTATTAGGGGGATTGATCTTGCCAGGGATGGCAGTAGGATGTGGTGCATAAGAACTTGGGTTCAGGAGACTCCAGTCCCAGCTCTTCCATATCCTAGTTCTGCTTTCTCAGTTTCTTCACCCAGAGAGGAGACATCTTAATAGCACTTATCTGGTAGATCTTTGTAATTAAGCAAGCAGTTGCATTTAAGGCACTTAGAATAGGGCTTCACAGTAAATACACACGAAATGCAAGCTGTTATTACTTATGAGGGCAAGCCAAAGGAATATCATATAACCTTTAAAAGTGCTGCTTATGGAGAATTTATCACATGGGAAAATTATAAAGTTGAGCAAAAAAAGCAGTATATTGAAATTTGTGTGGTCACAATTGTGTAAAAAGTAACTTATGTGTAAGAAAAATGTTGGAAGGAAATACATGAAAAGGTAGGAATATGATTTGTTCTTTACATATTCTAGTATTTCTCAATAACAACAATAATAATCATAATCTATCAAGAAAAAGCAAATATAATAATATAGGAAGGAAAGTTTGGTGCTCCTTATTGATACTCTTGAAAATGACACTTGTCTATCTTAGTGCTTGAACAAGTGTGCATTGTGATGTAAAATGTGTTCCTGAACTGAGGGCACACATGTGCATTTTGAAAGCAAGAATGTTTTCAACCAGTTAAGAACCTTGCATTAATGAAATGTTCATAGGGGCTGGAGGCCTATATGAAATAATAAGACCTTGCATTTCACAATTTTTTGAAGTTCTTTAAAAAAAAACAAAAAACATCTCTCTTGGGCCTCTGGAAAATCTGGCCAGGTAGACAGGGATAGTTCTATTATTTCTGTTTTTTGATGAGGAACCAAAGACCAGAGAAATCAAGTGACTTGCTTAGGGTCATCTGGCTAAACCTAACATTTTTCCCAGTAAGATGACAGGGGTTGTCTAAAAGCATCAAAACATTTTAAGATATAATTTTAAAGTGGGAGTTTCTTGAAAATGTTTAAATGGTTAGCTTGAATCATTACGCATTTTTTTGGAAAGTACCATGAATTTTCCGGGTTGATAGAAATGCATGATGTGAAAATGAAATCATACTGTTTTGGAGGTGAAAGGCATCTTTGGAGGTCATCTGGTCCAGCTTCCTAATTTTACAGATAAGGAAGATGAGGTCCACCCTGGCTGAGCAGTTTGTCTGTGGTCATATAACTAGCATTAGAGACAAGAACAAAATCTAGTTTACTGACTCCTGGTCCAGTGGATTTTCCACTGCCTCTAGGAAGTAATTGCATTTACTTTGTTTACACTTGCATTTCATCAAGTATGTTTACAGACCGTGGTAATCAGATAACAGCAGAAATATGAAACATCTATTTGCACCATGGATCTCCTCTTTGCTTGTACATTTCATTAGTCCCAGGCCAGTTTGTAGGTGAATTTGACACGTGTTTCCGCTTGCCAAGAAAGGAGTTCTGCATTTCTGTCCAAGGGATGTTAGGATGAAAGGGAGAAATAAATAAAAGGCAAGAATGACAAAATTAATCTAGAAAAGATCTCAGTAGTGATATATGCAAGAAGGAAGAATTTATTTAGCAGTCCAATAATGTTATTTAAGGGATTGGAGGTCATAGATTTTACTTATACTTTGGTTAAAATAATTATGTGGCTTAAGCAAAAACCCATCCTGGGCCTGTTAACCTAAAATTTGTTAGTGTGGAATAAGCTTGGTTAATTTAGGTCATTTTACCTTTCGGGCTGCTCTGTCTTGGCTAAAATAAATATTCAGCTATAAATAGCAATTTGGTTCAAATTATATTATTGTTGAAAGAGTTGCATTTCTGAGATTGTTTAGAAGATTTATTTAATCTGTCATTCTAACAGTGCTGTTTTCTTAAGTGAAAGCTGAGTTCCTATGGTGATAGCAGAGGTGCCATAATATTTATAGTATATTAGATTCATTTATAAACTATTATACTAGCTGGAATATACAGGATATTTAATCTCTCAGGTTAACCTTTTCCTTCCCAGATTTCACTGTGCTTATTTTGCCATTTTTATTTCCTTAACTATTCTTTTGAGAACCTTCTGTTATGTGTGATGTTATGTTTTTCCCAGAAGATCATAAACTGCTGTTATGTGATTAAAAGACAAAAAAACTAAAGACTGTGTATGCTTTACTAACTTTTTTGTTGAATTTTTGAAAAACCAATTGAGGTATTAGGTTTTTGTTTGTTTTGTTGTCTTGTTTGAGTCAGGGTCACCTAGGCTGGAGTGCAGTGGCAGTATCATGATGATCATGGCTCTTGGCAGCCTTGACCTCCTGGGCTCAGGAGGTCCTCCCACCTCAGTCTTCTGAGTAGCTGGAACTATAGGCATGCACCACCACGCCTGGATAATTTTTTAAATTTTTGTAGAGACAAATTCTCCCTATGTTGCCTAGGCTGGTCTTGAACTCCTGGGCTTAAGCAGTCTGCCTGCCTCAGCCTCCCAAAAGTGCTGGGATTCCAGGCATGAGGGACTTTATTAGTTCGCCACGGAAAACTCAGAGGGGCAAAGATTCTTGACAGTGTTGGCTTCTCCTGGAAGAGTTAATATATTGGGTGACTTGAATAAATTAACTGAGATTTCCATAATGTGTAAGTGGTAGCAGAGAGAGGAGGGATCCCCCGTAGTAGATGATGGTTTCTTGGATTGGGGGTGCTCACATTTGGTGATTCCATATCGTGGTCTATTGTGTCATGGTTGAAGAAGAGGGGGGATGAAGATTATGGGCTCTAGAGACCCACAGATGGGATTGTGAAGATGGGCTCTTGATAGGCATAGGGAACTCCATTTGAGGGAGGGAATTTCAGAATGTCTCTCAGAATTTGAGAAAATCACTGATCTTTTTTCTCATGGCTTCAGTTGTTAGACATCGTAAAAAAAAAAAAGGAAAGCTTCTGTTCTTACTATGGAAAATCTTGGCATCTTGGATATCCTCCATCCGTGAAATAAGCCTCAAACCAGCACTACCTCACGATCTCCGGGATACCTGGCTGAGAGAATCAGCATATTTCAGTGAGCATTGTGTCTTGTCGTGAAAGTTGGGTTTTGCCCATAGTACTTCCTCCTTTGTGGTCTTGGCCTGGTGCCTGCATATGGCACCTGCGTAGTGGAGGACACCTGACCAGTTCAGAGTTGACTTCAGCTGCAGAATTGATTCCTTTCTGATCAGATCACTTGGTTTGGAGCCTGGCCTGGTGCAGGCCTGGAGCTCATTTCCATCTGTGATGACCTTTGGGAGGGGAGGAGGCAGAGGTCACATAGAACTCAGTTTTCTCCACTCCAGGCTTTCATTGTGATCTTTTTTCCACATTGTCATGCCAGGGCATCTTACCCTGGAGCCTGGTGAGGATTCAGTGTCCTCTTTTATTGGAGAATCATAGCAGATCTTGAGCAGTTTTTGAGTTCTTAATGATGATGTTGGCAGAGAAAAATCAGTGCTGTTACAATTTTTAAAAGCTCTCATGCTTCAGTATTCAGTAAGTTCCAGGGTGTCATTCACTCATTCATTCACTCAGTAAACACGCAAGAAAGATAAACAGTTGGTTAAGACACTGTCCTCATCTCAGGGAGCCTGGAATCTAGAGGGGAAAAGGAACAGAAGTGGGGAGACCCTTGATGTCCTCTTTGAAAATCCTCTGCCTCTTGGCTGTTTTGTATCCTGGAAGGAAGAAAGGAGGTTGTGTCCAGTGCAGGTGGAGTTTGGAAGGGCCGAGACTGAAGTCAGCTTTCTGGGCAGTAGAAGCATAATGGGGCCTATGTATTTATTACTCTGCTTTCATGAGATCCAGAAACCTGAAGCTTGATGTGAATGGTGCTTGTGGGAGTGGCGACAGAATGTTTCTCTTGTGAAGATATTGGGTAGGGGTAGAGGAGACGCCCACCAATGAGAAGCATGCAGAGAGAATTGTGGGTCAGGGCTCCCAGGAACAGGCTAGAGAGATCATCCTAAGCGGTCCTAAGTTAACATTCTTTTGAACTATACACAGGTAATTTCCTTTAAAGCTAAATAGGGAATACCGGGCATTTAAAAGATTTGTCTCAGCATCTAGAGTATGTTCCCAAGGTGAGAAGATCTCCCAAATATGCAGAGGTTTGGACCTCAGTTATGCCCTTAATTAACCCCAGCAGCTATGTTAAACTTGTTCAATATATAGCATTATATTAACATACTAAATTGATGTTAAGTAATACAGTAGTATATTATTATAGTTCTTTTTTTTCTTCTTAATGCCACTGCACTTCAACCTCGCCCTGTCATCCAGGCTCGAGTGCAGTGTCATGATCATCGCTTACTACAGACTCGAACTCCTGGGCTTAAGCCATCCTCCTGCCTCAGCCTTCTGCATAGATAGGACTACAGGTGTGTGCCACCACATGTTGTGAATTAAAAAAATAAATAGAGAGGAGGTCTTGCTGTGTTACCCAAGCTGGTCTCAGAACTACTGGGCTCCAGTGAGCCTCCCACCAAAGTGCTAGGATCACGGGTGTGAGCCACTGCACCGGCCTGATGATGCTTCTTTATATATCATAGCTGAGGGTGCGAGAACTGTAAAACCTCTGCTTCCTTTAGAATCAAAAATGAAACCAGTTTTTGTGGAGCCCGAGATAAAAAATAATCTGAATTGGTTGTGAGAACTGGGCATGAAAAGAAACTTCAGTTTTTTATGCAAAATTGTCAGTGACTTTGAGTTCTGTAGAACACATGTTTGCATGGCACTGTTACTTGGGGTTTTAGTGATTGTAAAAGATACTGATACTTGACTGGGGGCCTTTGGTGACTGATTGCAGTGGAGCTAATGATGGCATTACTGGTAGGCATACTGGTCATTGTTTCTAGAAAATCACCACTTTTTGAGTGCCAAGAAGCATCTTTATTCACCATATAATACTAAAATTATTTCTTATGTAGAGTTGTATACACCTGGGTTAGGCTTGATTTTTGTTTAGTTTTATCTTTTTTATTTAGGACATGTACGGGTCATGCTAATGATTTCCTGGGTAAAGAAATAAGTAAGCATTTAGCAAATTAATAAGCATGCATATCTATTGTATAGATGCTTGAAAACTGTTTCCCACATGTGTGAATAGATTTTTAATTTCACACATGTATCACTTCAGGGAACACATTTGTTGAGTCTCTGTTATGTGCCACTTAGAGTCCTGCTGTGTGCCAAGCACTGTGCCAAGTACTTTGGGGAATATCAGAATACAGATCCTGTCCCGCTTTACTGACATACTAAAGGAGAGAAGATGGCAAAATAAGCTTTATACACATCTGAGGAGAAGGTTGTATCATTGGAGAGTTATGAGTAAAGTGTCAAAGAGGCCTCTGGAGAGATTTCTTCCGCTCGAGGGAATCAGAAAAAGCTTCATGAAGATTTTGGAGCTGAAAGTAGATGTGAGAGGTGCAAACTATTCTGGGTAGAGTGTAGGAGTGAAGACCTTGAGGAAGGAAACCATGGGATGTATTTGGGGAACAGTGGGTAGTTGAGTGGTGAGATGTAGGAAGAGTTAGGGGGCAAATGTTTGGGTCACCCAAGGAGCAGGGGTGGGGGTGGACAAAGGCCGCTCCTTGCAGAGTCCTGACGTTATTCTTTTGTTGTGGGTTTTTGAGCTGGAAGACCCTGAGATAAGAGGTTTGCGTGTGGGGATATGGTGACTGTCGCACTGGCGTTTAGTGACTGGGACGTGGATGAGGACCGAGAGTTGGGGGTTTAGATATTACTTAGGAGACAATTTAGGCAAGAGTTAAGGAGGAAGGCATGAAGTCATATGTAAGAAGTGTTTTGGGATTAAGTTGATGGGTGTTTGAACCTGACTCGATTAGAGTATGTATTTATTCAATACATGTTTATCAATAACCCTCCCTCCCTGCACAGCACAGTGAGCTCAGAGCTCCCTGACTAGGTGGGGTCGGGAAGCGGGAGGCATTACATGTAGCCTTGGGTTTCAGCCATGCGAGACTGTGGCTGGGAGGGTGGAGATGCAGAAATCTGAGAACTCCCAGCTCGTCCCACAGGTCTTGAGGAGGGTGTAGAATTTACCTGGTCCCTCGCTTTCAGATACTTTTCAGATAAACCATTGCAGACAGATGAGAATCTCATCTCCCCGTTTATAAACCACCAGCAGAGAAATGGATTAGCAGTGAGCTATTAGGGGCCTTCGTTTTTAGACAGTGTTTAGAGTAGAGCAGACAGCTTTAGAAACCATTTATCTAGTCCTTTTGAAAATACCCAGTCATAATCAGTGCGCTTAACCGTGAGGCCCTGACCAGCTGTCTTCTCTACCACTGTGTCTTCAAAGCAGACATTTTTGCTTCATATCAGTTTTCTGGAATGTCCTTTCCACTCTCCCCTATTACGGGAAAAATGAGAGAAGCCTTTAAAAATGGTAGGTTTGGCAGCAGACAGCAGACCCTTTTGTTGCTGTCCTGCCCATTGTGTCCTTCACAGTGTATCTTTAATAAATCTATCTTTCTTTAAAAAAAAAGGTAGGCTCATAAATAATTATTTAGAGACAGATCTGTAGTTAGGAAATTAATTTTGTTACCCTTTTCGTGCAGGTTTCTATCATTTACTTGTTCTATGTAAGAGAAAATAAATGTATAGCAGGGGCCCCAGTTTGGTTTTGAACGTGAACTTCCTTTACATTTCCAGATACAAGCGAAGTCACTGCATGGAGTGATAAATTATAGATGGCGTTGTGTTCTTGGTTTTCCTCCTCTTAGATTTCTTTGCCTCCTGTGACCATCGATCTCTCTCCTCTTTGAAATTCCATCTTTCTTTGATATCCAAATACTGTTATTGCTACCTGGTTATTTATCAATATGGCGGCAGTGGTTATAACAGTGACTCTTTTTTTTTTTTTAAATTTTTTATTTCCCGCATCTTTCTCGTTCACTGTTTTCCCTTTCAGATCCCTGGTGTGGTTATCCCCTAGAAATACAGGTACCCGGTGTTCTCCTTTTGCCTTTCAGAGGATTTAGCCATTGCCTGTATTCCTATGAGTCATTTCCAAGTCTTTATTTCCAACCTTGACCAAGACATTGTGGGGTTCAGGGGAAAGGTAGTTGGTGAGGGGAGATGATGAGAGAAAAGGGAGGAGGATAAAAAAAGAGTTTACTCCAAATAGAAGATCATCTACCGGTCTTAGAATAGAAGGCTTCAGAATAGAGAGTATAGCAGGAAGTGAGGACGTGACGGTGTTGAACCTCCGTTTCATGTGGTAAGACAGTGCTACTCATTGTGAGATCTGCGGACACGGTTTGGTCTGTGAACTGTTTATAACTGACCTATGATGAGGTGAGTACAAAAATTGAGAATAGGTCAAGCGCAGTGTGGCTCAGCCTGTAATCCCAGAACTTTGGGAGGGCGAGGTGAGAGGATTGCCTGAGCCTGTGGGTTCGAGACCAGCCTGGGCAACTTGGCGAGACCTCGCCTCTATAGTAAATAAAAAATTAACCGGGCGTGATAGTGCACGCCTATAATTCCAGCTAATTTTTTCCAAAAGATCACCTGAGTCCAGCAGGTTGAGGCTGTGGTGGCTGTGAGTGTGCCACTGCACTCCGTCCTGGGTGACAGAGTGAGATTCCAACTAAAAAAAAAAATTGAGAATAAATGTTTAGAAACATTATGTATGTGTGTATATATTTAGAGAGAGGGTCTTGCTGTGTCACCCAGGCTGGAGTGTAGTGGTGTGATCATGGCTCACCGCAGCTTCAAACTCCTGGTCTTAAGCAGTCCTCCTGCCTCAGTGTCCTGACTAGCCAGAAGTACAGACCTACACTGCCATGCCCTGCTAGTTTTTAATTTTTTTGTGTAGACGAGGTCTCATTATATTGCCTAGGCTGGTCTCAAAATCCTAGCCTCAAGCGAGCCTTCCGCCTTGGCCTCTCAAAGTGCTGGGATTAGAGACTTGGGCTACCATACCTGGCCAGTGTTTAGAAACTTTTTAACAGATTGACAGTGTAACCTTAAATTGTTGTGTCTAGTAAAAATCTGGGGCTTATATTTTGTATGTCCTTGTTTTTTTATTTTATTTATTAGTGATTATTGTTAGTACTTTTATTTTATAAAAGTGTTGGTCCCCAGTGGTTTGGAGGAGAAAGTGGACCTTTACTACACGTAGTTTGAGAAACTCTTTTGTGAGTTTGTGAAGATGGTAGTTGGAGGGATTTTTTTTTTTTTTTTTTTGAGTTGGAGTCTCACTCTGTTGCCTAGGCAGAGGCTTGATCATGGCCACTGCAGCCTCAGCCTGCTGGGCTCAGGTGATCCTTCCGCCTCAGCCTTCCAAGTAGCTGGAACTACAGGCATGCGCCACCATGCCTGGCTAATTTTTTGATTTCTTGTAGAGATGAGGTCTTGCCAAGTTGCCCAGGCTGGTCTCAAACACCTGGGTTCGGGCAGCCCTCTCACCTCTGCCTCCCAAAGTGCTGCGATTACAGGCATGAGTTATGGCAACCAGCCTTTGGAGGATGTTTTATTTGAAGTGGTTGGTTTGGGCAGTAGGAACCAAGGGGTACACAGGTTAGGAGACTGGTGAGTGCTCACCTTAGCACCTGAGATTAAGGGAGCCCTCATGATATGAAGTTCTGTGACTTGAGGGAGTAGCAGAGTGAAAGAAGGTGTTTGGTTGTTTGGCACCCAGGAGAGGCCTGGCCCAACCATGGTAGGAATGTGTGTATCCCCTGCTGAGTGGGACCTTTTAGCCTGGGAAAAGGCTCTCCATGGTAGGGCTGTTGGGCTATCACCAGTAGTGACATTTTGGTGCCCTAAACTTACTTGTCATCTTTTGTTTGTCCCTGTTCTTTCCTACCTTGACTGTGCCTAGACTCACTACATAGCCTTAATGCTGACTGTCTACTTTTGTTATCCAAACACTTAACTTTTTTTTTGAGTGGGAGTCTCACTCTGTCACCCAGGTTGGAGTGCAGTGGCACCATTGTGGCTTACTGTAGTCTTGAACTCCTGGGCATAGGCAATCCTGTGCTAGGCTAATTTTTTAATTTTTGTAGAGATGAGGTCTTGCTATATTGCTCAGGCTGGTCTTGAACTCCTGGGCTCAAGCAACCCTCTCGCTTTGGCCTCCCAAAGTACTGGGATTACAGGCGCGAGCCGCTGCGCCTGGCCCCTTCTTAACATTCTGACGTGGAGAGTGATTCCTCTGTGGATGGCTTTCCCTGACTTCTTGGGCCCCTTCACGTAGGTCTCTTCCTAAGTCTGCCCCTTATCTGATAGTGGCTGGTCTGTCTTTTGGCCAAAGATGGTGTCATGATGGAGCCCAGCAGAGAGTAACACCAGCGGAGCAGATTCTGGGGCCCCGGGCCAGCAGCTTCATGGTTTTTTGTCTCTTTCCTGCCAAAGAGACAGGATATTAAACCCCTGAACTGGCGCAGTCCTCGGCTGCCTGCCAGCAGAATATCTGGGGAGAGAATGGACCAGCTTTTGTTTCTCTTGCCTTCTGTGTTGCCTTGGGGTGGATTCTGAGGGGATGTTTTCCCTCGCAGGAGTGACCCATTTGGTATTGAGAAAGCAGGAAAGCAGAGTTTTCCTGTTCCGAGCAGTGAACAAAAAGCAGAAAGGCAGGCAGCGGCTGGCGATATCCTGTTGGAGACGGTAAAGGCAGACGAATGCCCCTCATTCTTTCCGCGACTCAAGGAAAACCAGGGGATGGGAAGGAAATCAGTCACTCTGCAGGCCACGTCCAAATGGCTTTCCTTTTATTTATGGTGCTTAATAAGGAGGCCATGCGTATATACTTTGTGACTTAAAAACTTGTCAGACTAGAGATCTATAACACATGACAAATTAGAAAAAGGAAAATTTTTTTCTTTTTTTGTGGGTTTCCCATGAGGTCATTTTAAGTTTGCCCGAGAGGGGGCAATGAGCTGTAAAAGTAAATGTAAACTTTGTACAAGTTTTGTTTATTTTTAAGTCTAAAATCACTTAAAGATGGCAAAATTCCTACCGAATTAGATTTATAAGAAGATGGCTTGTCAGATGCGCCCAGGGGACCATTCTTTGGTACATTTAAAAAAGAACTCACTTTTTTCTCTCTTATTACAAGAGCAGTGCATGTTTATTATAGGAAAATTAGAAAACACAGGCAACTAAACAGCACAGGACTGGGCTGGAAAGATATGGGAGAGGAAGATATGAGAAGGAAAAGCAGGGTCTTCTGGGAGCAGTGCGGGTGGAGGGAGGGTCAGGGAAACTCACTGCATCCCACATCTTGTCAGTAAAGGGAAAGGAGTGTGAGGCCTAGAAAGGCTCTGCTTTAGATCAGTGAGCGAGTGGGGTGTGTGTGTGTGTGTGAATCTTTGAGAACCTTGGCTGTAAGGGAGATAGAGAACATAAAAGAGAAGATGCAGAAGAGTAGAATTTTGGGTCGGGGCAGAGGAAATGTGCACCAGCCTCTGCCATCCTTTGCTGTCTTCTTGACCCTCCCATTCCCCCAGCATCTTGCTACATTGACAAATGCTCAGGTGTTCTGTGGAATGAAGAAGGTTGGCTCACTGTTTTATCTCAGTAAACATTTATACAGCAGCTGTCAGTAGAGTGTGCTTTCAGTCAGTGTTAGCTTATAAAGATAGAGAGATCCTTATAAGGCGTGGGATTAATCTGCCTTGGGCTTTTTTTTTCTTTTTTTTTTTAATCTGTGAAAACATATTTACCGTCAGATCCACTAGTTATTTTATTATAGGTTATGTAGGATTAACCTGTAAATGGAGGCGGAGGCTCAGACTGGATAATCTGTTGATTTTGGTCACTTATTTTTTTAATGAGTGTTCACTGAATATTGTTACATACCAGCCACTGGGCCAGAGCCTAGGGTTAGAGCTGTAAATGGAACAGACACAGCCTCTGACCTTGTAAACTTTATAGTCTGGTCAGAACATAAGTAGGTAATCAGACAGTTCCAAGATGGTGAAATCAGGGATCTAAAGATAACCCAGACAGGATACTTCAGACATGTAGGGTATCCTGTGAATATATGGAGGGACCCCTGTTCTGGGCCAGAGGGAGTGCCGTCAAGGCTGAGACCTGAAGGATAAGGAACAATGAGCTAGATAAAGGGATTATTTTATCCTGGCCTTACAGAACAGCATGTGCAAAAAGCCCGGAAGCTAGAAAAAGCAAGATTCATCCAGGAACTAAATATGACCAAAGACTCATAGCCCCAGGTGGGAGTGATGAGAGAGGGCTCTGAGGAGATATGCAGCGACTCAACATGAGGACTTTCCAGGGCATGTTAAGAAGTATGAATTTAGGATTTCAGCAAAGTTGCAGGGTATAAGATCAATATGTAAAAGTCGATCGTATTTCCATACACTAACATTCAACAAACCAGAAATGAAATTAAGAAAACAGTTACTTTGGTTTAATCCAGTAACTCATATTGACCGAAACAAATTAAACTTTTCTTTAGAGGAAAAAAAAAAAGAAAAACAGTTACATTTACAGTAACATCAAAAGAATAAAATTCTTAGGAGTAAATTTAACAAAAGATAAATAACACTTGTATGTCTAAAATTGTAAAGAGAAATCAAAGAATACTAAGTCAACTGAAAGACATCCCATGTTCATGGATTGGAAGATTTATATTGTTAAGATGGCCATACTTCCCAAATCTATCTATGGGTTTAACACAATTTCTATCAAAATCCTAACTGCCTTTCTTACAGATATTGAAAAGCTAATCTTAAAATTGATATGGAAATGCAAGGAATAGCAAAGACAGTCTTGGATAAAGTTGAAAGACTTGTGCTTCCTGATTTCAAAACTTGCTACAAAGTTAAAGTAATCAAAATAGTGTGGTATAGGCATTAGGATAGACATATAGACCAATGTAATACAATTGAGAGTCTAGAAATAAATCTATACATTTATGGTCAATTGATTTTTGACAAGAATGCTAAGGCCAATCCATGGAGATACAATAATAGTCTGGTACTGTGAAAACTAGATATCCATATGCTAAAGAATGAAGTTGGATCCTTTTTATCATATCATATGTAAAAAGTCACTCAGAATTGATGATAGACCTGAGACCTAAGACGATAAAACTTTTTGAAAAAAAGTAGGTGTGAATCTTCATGACCTTGGATTAGGCAGTAATTATTAGATATGACACCAAAAGCACAAGCAGCAAAAGAAAAAAAATAAACTGGGTTTTATTTAAAATGAAATGCTTTTATGCTTCAGAGGACACTCAAGAAAATATAAAGAGCCCACAGAATGGGAGAAGATCTTTGCAAATCATATGTCTGATAAGGGACTTGCCTCTAGAATGTTTAAAGAACTCTTAAAGCTCATTAATAAAAAGATAAGTAACCCAATTTAAAAATGGCCAAAGAGTCCAAACATTTTTTAAAGAAAATATCCAAATGGCCTGTGAGCACATGAAAGATGCTCAACATTGTTAGTTGCTGGGGAATTGCAAGTTAAAACCACAATGAGAGGCCACTTCATACCCACTAGGATGGCTAAAATATAAGGACAGGCAATAACTCCTATCTGTTATTGTCATGTTGATAAGGATGTAGAGAGATTTGAACCCTCATGTTGTTGATAGGAGTATAAAATGGTACAGCCACTTTGGAAAATAGCTGGCACTTCTTAAATATGGAGTTATTTTATGACTCAGTAGTTCCACTCCTAGGTTTATATTCAAGAGATTTGAAGACATGTTCACACAAAAACTTGTACATGAGTGTCCATACGGATAATAGCCAAAAAGTAGAGACAACCCAAATGTCTATAATGAATGAATGAACAAATATAGTATATGCATACAGTAGAGCATTATTCAGCCATAAAAAGGAATGACGTGCTGATACGTGCCACAACATGGATGAATCTTGGAAACGTGAGGTGAAAGAAGTCAGACATAAAAGGCCACATATTATTTGATTCCATTTATATGAAATGTCCAGAATAGCATAGAGACAGGAAGTAGGTTAGTGGTGACCGGGGACTGGAGGGAGGGGGTATGGAGAGGGCTGCTGATGGGCGTGAGGTTTCTTTTTGGAGTGATGAAAATTAGATTGTGGTGATGGTTACACAAACCCATGGATAAACCAATATCACTGAATTGTATAATTTGGGTGAATTTTGTGGTATGTGAATTACATGTCAATAAAACTGTTATTAAGAAAACAAGTGTGAACTTTGTCCTGAGATTGGTTGAGAGCCTCTGAAGGATTTTAAACAGAGCAGTGACTTGGTTGGATCTGTGTTTTAGAGAGATCGTTCTGGCTGTGACAAGCTGACTTAGGAGGGGCAAGACTCCAGGTAAGGATCCCACTGAGAGGCTGTTAGAGTAATACAGGGGAGAGACACTGGTGGTTTAAAGTAGCAAAACGGCTGTGGAAATGACAGGAAGTGGACAGGTTCCAAACAGAAAACTTAATAGGATTTGGTGATTAACTACATGTAAAAGGGATAGAGAAATTGAGGACAATGCCTGTGTGCCCAGCCGGAGTCATGGTGGAGGAAGGAGTGGTCATGGAAGAAAGGTGACCTCAGTATGTTCACAGCTGGACCACACTGAGATGTCCCTGGACCATTGAGGTTGTGAGTAGTAGGTAGCTGACACAGGGCTCAGGAACCCCAAATCTCAGGGACCTGTTAAAAATACAGATTCTTAGTCGGGCGTGGTGGCTCATGCCAGTAATCCCACCACTTTGGGAGACTGAGCGGGAGGATTGCTTGAGGTCAGAAGTTTGAGACCAGCCTGGGCAACAAAGTGAGACTCCGTTTTTACAAAAAATAGAAAAATGAACCAGGCATGGTGGCACGCACCTATAGTCCCAGCTACCAGGAG